>CAKAJE020002042.1:0-28267 GCA_916610135.2 Macropis europaea
ACGCTATCTGAAAGAGGAGCGACGTAAGTTGAACAAATGTGATAGAATTACGCTGAATTCTTTTATTAACCGTAATATAAAATGATCTAATCGGGTCTCTGTTTGCCTTATCCTAGAAGTTTAATAGTGCATTTTACTCGCCATTCCACGCGCTTTATCATGCAGCCTAGCCCAGTACGCTATCTGAAATAGGAGCGACGTAAATTGAACAAATGTGTTAGAGTTTCACTGAATTCTTATATTAACCAAAATATAAAATGATCTAATCGGGTCTCTGATAGCCCTATCATAGAAGTTTAATAGTGCATTATACTCGCCATTTCATGCGCTTTGAGATGCAGCTTAGCCCAATACGCTATCTGAAATAGTAGCGACGTAAATTGAACAAATGTGATAGAATTTCGCTGAATTCTTAAATTAACCATAATATAAAATGATCTAATCGGGACTCTGTTTGCCCTACCCTAGAAGTTTAATAGTGCATTTTACTCGCCATTTCATGCGCTTTCAGATGCCGCTTAGCCCAATACGCTATCTGAAATAGGAGCGACGTAAATTGAACAAATGTGATAGAATTTCGCTGAATTCTTATATTAACCAAAATATAAAATGATCTAATCGGGTCTCTGTTTGCCCAACCCTAGAAGTTTAATAGTGCATTTTACTCGCCATTTCTTGCGCTTTGAGATGCCGCTTAGCCCAATAAGCTATCTGAAATAGGAGCGACGTAAATTGAACAAGTGTGACAGAATTTCCCTGAAATCTTATGTTAAACAAAATATAAAATGATCTAATCGGGTCTCTGATTGGCCTATCATAGATGTTTAATAGGGTATTTTACTCGCCTTTCCACGCACTTTAAGATGCCGCCTAGCCCAGTACGCTATCTGAAATAGGAACGACGTAAATTGAACAAATGTGATAGAATTTCGCTGAATTCTTATATTAACCGCAATATAAAATGATCTAATCGGGTCTCTGTTTGCCCTACCCTAGAAGTTTAGTAGTGCATTTTACTCGCCCTTCCACGCGCTATAAGATGCCGCCTAGCCCAGTACGCTATCTGAAATAGGAGCGACGTAAGTTGAACAAATGTGATAGAATTACGCTGGATTCTTATATTAACCGTAATATAAAATGATCTAATCGGGTATCTGTTTGCCTTACCCTAGAAGTTTAATAGTGCATTTTACTCGCCATTTCATGCGCTTTCAGATGCCGCTTAGCCCAATACGCTATCTTTAATAGGAGCGACGTAAATTGAACAAATGTGATAGAATTTCGCTGAATTCTTATATTAACCGCAATATAAAATGATCTAATCGGGTCTCTGTTTGCCCTACCCTAGAAGTTTAGTAGTGCATTTTACTCGCCCTTCCACGCGTTTTAAGATGCCGCTTAGCCCAGTACGCTATCTGAAATAGGAGCGACGTAAGTTGAGCAAATGTGATAGAATTACGCTGCATTCTTATATTAACCGTAATATAAAATGATCTAATCGGGTCTCTGTTTGCCCTACCCTAGAAGTTTAGTAGTGCATTTTACTCGCCCTTCCACGCGCTTTAAGATGCCGCGTAGCCCAGTACGCTATCTGATATAGGAGCGACGTAAGTTGAACAAATGTGATAGAATTACGCTGCATTCTTATATTAACCGTAATATAAAATGATCTAATCGGGTATCTGTTTGCCTTACCCTAGAAGTTTAATAGTGCATTTTAATCGCCATTTCATGGGCTTTGAGATGCCGCTTAGCCCAATACGCTATCTGAAATAGGAGCGACGTTGATTGAACAAATGTGATAGAATTTCGGTGAATTCTTAAATTAACCATAATATAAAATGATCTAATCGGGTCTCTGTTTGCCCTACCCTAGAAGTGGAATAGTGCATTTCACTCGTCATTTCATGCGCTTTGAGTTGCCGCTTAGCCCAATACGCTATCTGAAATAGGAGCGACGTAAATTGAACAATTGTGATAGAATTTCGCTGAATTTTTATAATAACCAAAATATAAAATGATCTAATCGGGTTTCTGATTGCCCTATCATAGAAGTTTGATATTGCATTTTACTCGCCATTTCATGCGCTTTGAGATGCCGCTTAGCCCAATACGCTATATGAAATAGGAGCGATGTAAATTGAACAAATGTGATAGAATTTCGCTGAATTCTTAAATGAACCATAATATAAAATGATCTAATGGGGTCTCTGTTTGCCCTACCCTAGAAGTTTAATAGTGCATTTTACTCGCCATTCCACGCGCTTTAAGATGCCGCCTAGCCCAGTACGCTATCTGAAATAGGAGCGACGTTAATTGAACAAATGTGATAGAATTTCCTGAAATCTTATATTAAACAAAATGTAAAATGATCTAATCGGGTCTCTGATTGCCCTATCATAGAAGTTTAAGAGTGCATTTTACTCGCCATTTCTTGCGCTTTGCGATGCCGCATAGCCCAATACGCTATCTGAAATATCAGCGACGTAAGTTGAACAAATGTGATAGAATTTCGCTGATTTCTTTTATTAAACAAAATATAAAATGATCTAATCGGGTCTCTGTTTGCCTTATCCTAGAAGTTTAATAGTGCATTTTACTCGCCATTCTACGCGCTTTAAGATGCCGCCTAGCCCAGTACGCTATCTGAAATAGGAGCTACGTAAGTTGAACAAATGTGACAGAATTACGCTGAATTCTTATATTAACCTTAATGTAAAATGATCTAATCTGGTCTCTGTTCGCCCTACCCTAGAAGTTTAATAGTGCATTTCACTCGTCATTTCATGCGCTTTGAAATGCCGCTTAGCTCAATAAGCTATCTGAAATAGGAGCGTAAATTGAACAAATGTGATAGAATTTCGCTGAATTCTTATATTAACCTTAATGTAAAATGATCTAATCGGGTCTCTGTTCGCCCTACCCTAGAAGTTTAATAGTGCATTTCACTCGCTATTCCACGCGCTTCAAGATGCCGGCTAGCCCAGTAGGCTATCTGAAATAGGATTGACGTAAATTGAACAAATGTGATAGAATTTCCTTGAATTCTTATATTAACGAAAATATAAAATGATCTGATCGGGTCCCCGATTGCCCTATCATAGAAGTTTAATAGTGCATTTTGCTCGCCATTTCATGCGCTTTGAGATGCCGCTTAGCCCAATACGCTATCTGAAATAGGAGCGACGTAAATTGAACAAATGTGATAGAATTTCCCTGAAATCTTATATTAAACAAAATATAAAATGATCTAATCGGGTCTCTGATTGCCCTATCAGAGATGTTTAGTCGTGCATTTTACTCGCCCTTCCACACCCTTGAAGATGCCGCCTAGCCCAGTACGCTATCTGAAATAGGAGCGACGTAAATTGAACAAATGTGATAGAATTTCCCCTGAAATCTTATATTAAACAAAATATAAAATGATCTAATCGGGTCTCTGATTGCCCTATCATAGATGTTTAGTCGTGCATTTTACTCGCCCTTCCACGCCCTTGAAGATGCCGCCTAGCCCAGTACGCTATCTGAAATAGGAACGACGTAAATTGAACAAATGTGATAGAATTTTGCTGAATTATTAAATTAACCAAAATATAAAATGATCTAATCGGGTCTCTGGTTGCCCTATCATAGAAGTTGAATAGTGCATTTCACTCATCATTTCATGCGCTTTGAGATGCCGCTTAGCCGAATACGCTGTCTGAAATAGGAGCGACGTAAATTGAACAAATGTGATAGAATTTCCTTGAATTCTTATATTAACCAAAATATAAAATGATCTGATCGGGTCCCTGATTGCCCTATCACAGAAGTTTTATAGTGCATTTTACTCGCCATTCCACGCGCTTTAAGATGACGCCTAGCCCAGTACGCTATCTGAAATAGGAGCGACGTAAATTGAACAAATGTGATAGAATTTCGTTGAATTCTTAAATTAACCATAGTATACAATGATCTAATCGGGTCTCTGTTCGCCCTAGCCTAGAAGTTTAATAGTGCACTTTACTCGCCCTTCCACGCGCTTTAAGATGCCGCCTAGCACAGTACGCTATCTCAAGCAGGTGCGGCGTAAGTTGAACAAATGTGATAGAATTACGCTGAATTCTTATATTATCCGTATTATAAAATGATCTAATCGGTTCTCTGTTTGCCTTATCCTAGAAGTTTAATAGTACATCTTACTCGCCATTTCATGCGCTTTGAGATGCCGCCTAGCCCAATACACTATCTGAAATAGGAGAGACGTAAATTGAACAAATGTGTTAGAATTTCCCTGAATTCTTATATTAACCATAATGTAAAATGATCTAATCGGGTCTCTGATTGCCCTATCATAGAAGTTTAATAGTGCATTTCACTCCTCATTTCATGCGCTTTGAGATGCCGCTTAGCTCAATAAGCTATCTGAAATAGGAACGACGTAAATTGAACAAATGTGATAGAATTTTGCTGAATTATTAAATTAACCAAAATATAAAATGATCTAATCGGGTCTCTGGTTGCCCTATCATAGAAGTTTAATAGTGCATTTCACTCATCATTTCATGCGCTTTGAGATGCCGCTTAGCTCAATAAGCTATCTGAAATAGGAGCGACGTAAATTGAATAAATATGATAGAATTTCGCTGAATTCTTATATTAACCAAAACATAAAATGATCTAATCGGGTCTCTTATTGCCCTATCATAGAAGCTTAATAGTGCATTTTACTCGCCATTCCACGCGCTTTAAGGTGCCGCCTAGCCAGTACGCTATCTGAAATAGGAACGACGTAAATTGAACAAAAGTGATAGAATTTTGCTGAATGATTAAATTAACCATAATATAAAATGATCTAATCGGGTCTCTCTTTGCCCTACCCTAGAAGTTTAATAGTGCATTTTACTCGCCATTTCATGGGCTTTGAGATGCCGCTTAGCCCAATACGCTATATGAAACGTGAGCGACGTAAATTGAACAAATGTGATAGAATTTTGCTGAATTCTTAAATTAACCATTATATAAAATGATCTAATCGGGTCTCTGTTTCCCCTACCCTAGAAGTTTAATAGTGCATTTTACTCGCCATTTCATGGACTTTGAGATGCTGCTTAGCCCAATACGCTAACTGAAATAGGAGCGACGTAAATTCAACAAATGTGATAGAATTTCACTGAATTCTTATATTAACCAAAATGTAAAATGATCTAATCGGGTCTCTGATTGCCCTATCATAGAAGGTTAGTAGCGCATTTTACTCGCCATTTCATGCGCTTTGAGATGCCGCTTAGCCCAATACGCTATCTGAAATATGAGCGACGTAAATTGAACAAATGTGATAGAATTTCGCTGAATTCTTATATTAACCTTAATGTAAAATGATCTAATCGGTCTCTGTTCGCCCTACCCTAGAAGTTTAATAGTGCATTTTACTCGCCATTCCACGCGCTTTATGATGCAGCCTAGCCCAGTACGCTATCTGAAATAGGAGCGACGTAAATTGAACAAATGTGTTAGAATTTCACTGAATTCTTATATTAACCAAAATATAAAATGATCTAATCGGGTCTCTGATAGCCCTATCATAGAAATTTAATAGTGCATTATACTCGCCATTTCATGCGCTTTGAGATGCCGCTTAGCCCAGTACGCTATCTGAAATAGGAGCGACGTAAATTGAACAAATGTGTTAGAATTTCACTGAATTCTTATATTAACCAAAATATAAAATGATCTAATCGGGTCTCTGATAGCCCTATCATAGAAATTTAATAGTGCATTATACTCGCCATTTCACGCGCTTTGAGATGCCGCTTAGCCCAATACGCTATCTGAAATAGTAGCGACGTAAATTGAACAAATGTGATAGAATTTTGCTGAATTCTTAAATTAACCATAATATAAAATGATCTAATCGGGTCTCTGTTTGCCCTACCCTAGAAGTTTAATAGTGCATTTTACTCGTCATTTCATGCGCTTTGAGGTGTCGCATAGCCCAATACGCCATCTGAAATAGGAACGACGTAAATTGAACAAATGTGATAGAATTTTTCTGAATTCTTAAATTAACCATAATATAAAATAATCTAATCGGGTCTCTGTTTGCCCTACCCTAGAAGTGGAATAGTGCATTTTACTCGCCATTCCACGCGCTTTAAGATGCCGCCTAGCCCAGTACGCTATCTGAAAGAGGAGCGATGTAAGTTGAACAAATGTGATAGAATTACGCTGAATTCTTATATTAACCGTAATATAAAATGATCTAATCGGGTCTCTGTTTGCCTTATCCTAGAAGTTTAATAGTGCATGTTACTCGCCATTTCATGCGCATTGAGAAGCCGCTTAGCCCAATACGCTATCTGAAATAGGAGCGACGTAAATTGAACAAATGTGATAGAATTTCGCTGAATCCTTATATTAACCGTAATATAAAATGATCTATTCGGGTTTCTGTTCGCCCTACCCCAGAAGTTTAATAGAGCATTTCACTCGTCAATCCATGCGCTTTGAGATGCCGCTTAGCCCAATACGCTATCTGAAATAGGAGCGACGTAAATTGAACAAATGTGATAGAATTTCGCTGAATTCTTATATTAACCAAAATACAAAATGATCTAATCGGGTCTCTGATTGCCCTATCATAGAAGTTTAATAGTGCATTTTACTCGCCATTCTACGCGCTTTAAGATGCCGCCTAGCCCAGTACGCTATCTGAAATAGGAACTACGTAAATTGACCAAATGTGATAGAATTTTGCTGAATTCTTAAATTAAGCATAATATAAAATGATCTAATCGGGTCTCTGATTGCCCTACACTAGAAGTATAATAGTGCATTTTACTCGCCATTTCATGCGCTTTGAGATGCCGCTTAGCCCAATACGCTATCTGATATAGGAGCGACGTAAATTAAACAAATGTAATAGAATTTCGCTGAATTCTTATATTAACCAAAATACAAAATGATATAATCGGGTCTCTGATTGCCCTACCCTAGAAGTTTAATAGGGCATTTTACTCGCCATGTCTTGCGCTTTTGAGATGCAGCTTACCCCAATACGCTATCTGAAATAGGAGCGACGTAAATTGAACAAATGTGATAGAATTTTGCTGACTTCTTAAATTAATCATAATGTAAAATGATGTAATCGGGTCTCTGTCTGCCCTGCCCTAGAAGTTTAATAATGCATTTTACTCGCCATTTCATGCGCTTTCAGATGCCGCTTAGCCCAATACGCTATCTTTAATAGGAGCGACGTAAATTGAACAAATGTGACAGAATTTCGCTCAATTCTTATATTAACCAAAATATAAAATGATCTAATCGGGTCTCTGTTTGCCCTACCCTAGAAGTTTAATAGTGCATTTTACTCGCCATTTCATGCGCATTGAGATGCCGCTTAGCCCAATACGCTATCTGAAATAGGAGCGACGTAAATTGAACAAATGTGATAGAATTTCGCTGAATTCTGTAAATTAACCATAATATAAAATGATCTTATCGGGTCTCTGTTTGCCCTACCCTAGAAGTTTAATAGTGCATTTTACTCGACATTTCTTGCGCTTTGAGATGCCGCTTAGCCCAATACGCTATCTGAAATATCAGCGACGTAAATTGAACAAATGTGAGAGAATTTCGCTGAATTCTTATATTAAACCAAAATATAAAATGATGTAATCGGGGTCTCTGATTGCCCTATCATAGAAGTTTAGTAGTGCATTTTACTCGCCCTTCCACGCGCTTTGAGATGCCGCCTAGCCCACTACGCTATCTGAAATAGGAGCGACGTAAATTGAACAATTGTGATAGAATTTCGCTGAATTTTTATAATAACCAAAATATAAAATGATCTAATCGGGTTTCGGATTGCCCTATCATAGAAGTTTGATATTGCATTTTACTCGCCATTCCACGCGCTTTAAGATGCCTCCTGGCCCAATACGCTATCTGAAATAGGAGCGACGTAAATTGAACAAATGTAATAGAATTTCGCTGAATTCTTATATTAACCGTAATATAAAATGATCTAATCGGGTCTCTGTTTGCCCTACCCTAGAAGTTTAATAGTGCACTTTACTCGTCATTTCATGCGCTTTGAGATGTCGCATAGCCCAATACGCTATCTGAAATAGGAACGACGTAAATTGAACAAATGTGATAGAATTTTACTGAATTCTTAAATTAACTATAATATAAAATGATCTAATCGGGTCTCTGTTTGCCCTACCCTTGAAGTTTAATAGTGCATTTTACTCGCCATTTCATGCGCTTTGAGATGCCGCTTAGCCCAATACGCAATCTGAAATAGGAGCGACGTAAATTGAACAAATGTGATAGAATTTCGCTGAATTCTTATATTAACCAAAATATAAAATGATCTAATCGGGTCTCTGATTGCCCTATCATAGAAGTTTGATAGTGCATTTTACTCGACATTCCACGCGCTTAAAGTTGCCGCCTAGCCCAGTACGCTATCTGAAATAGGAGCTACGTAAGTTGAACAAATGTGACAGAATTACGCTGAATTCTTATATTAACCGCAATATAAAATGATCTAATCGGGTCTCTGTTTGCCTTATCCTAGAAGTTTAATAGTGCATTTTACTCGCCATTTCATGCGCTTTGGGATGCCGCTTAGCCCAGTACGCTATCTGAAATATGAGCGACGTAAATGGAACAAATGTGATAGAATTTCGCTGAATTCTTACATTAACCAAAATATAAAATGATCTAATCGGGTCTCTGATAGCCCTATCATAGAAGTTTAATAGTGCATTTTACTCGCCATTCCACGCGCTTCAAGATGCCGCCTAGCCCAGTACGCTATCTGAAAGAGGAGCGACGTAAGTTGAACAAATGTGATAGAATTACGCTGAATTCTTATATTAATCGTAATATAAAATGATCTAATCGGGTCTCTGTTTGCCTTATCCTAGAAGTTTAATAGTGCATGTTACTCGCCATTTCATGCGCATTGAGATGCCGCTTAGCCCAATACGCTATCTGAAATAGGAGCGACGTAAATTGACAAATGTGATAGAATTTCGCTGAATTCTTATATTAACCGTAATATAAAATGATCTATTCGGTTTCTGTTCGCCCTACCCCAGAAGTTTTAATAGAGCATTTCACTCGTCAATCCATGCGCTTTGAGATGCCGCTTAGCCCAATACGCTATCTGAAATAGGAGCGACGTAAATTAAACAAATGTAATAGAATTTCGCTGAATTCTTATATTAACCAAAATACAAAATGATCTAATCGGGTCTCTGATTGCCCTACCCTAGAAGTTTAACAGTGCATTTTACTCGCCATATCTTGCGCTTTGAGATGCAGCTTACCCCAATACGCTATCTGAAATAGGAGCGACGTAAATTGAACAAATGTGATAGAATTTCGCTGAATTCTTATATTAACCGAAACATAAAATGATCTAATCGGGTCTCTGATAGCCCTATCATAGAAGTTTAATAGTGCATTTTACTCGCCTTTCCACGCGCTTTAAGATGCCGCCCAGAACAGTACGCTATCTGAAATAGGAACGACGTAAATTGAACAAATGTGATAGAATTTTGCTGACTTCTTAAAATAATCATAATATAAAATGATCTAATCGGGTCTCTGTTTGCCCTACCCTAGAATTTTAATAGTGCATTTTACTCGCCATTTCATGCGCTTTCAGATGCCGCTTAGCCCAATACGCTATCTTTAATAGGAGCGACGTAAATTGAACAAATGTGATAGAATTTCGCTGAATTCTTATATTAACCAAAATATAAAATGAGCTAAACGGGTCTCTGATTGCCCTATCATAGTAGTTTAGTAGTGCATTTTACTCGCCATTCCACGCGCTTTAAGATGCCGCCTAGCCCAGTGCGCTATCTGAAATAGGAGCGACGTAAGTTGAACAAATGTGATAGAATTACGCTGAATTCTTATATTAACCGTAATATAAAATGATCTAATCGGGTCTCTGATTGCCCTATCGAAGAAGTTTAATAGTGCATTTTACTCGCCTTTGCACGCGCTTTAAGATGCCGCCTAACCCAGTACGCTATCTGAAATAGGAACGACGTAAATTGAACAAATGTGATATTATTTTGCTGACTTCTTAAATTAATCATAATATAAACTGATGTAATCGGGTCTCTGTTTGCCCTGCCCTAGAAGTTTAATAGTGCATTTTACTCGCCATTTCATGCGCTTTCAGATGCCGCTTAGCCCAATACGCTATCTTTAATAGGAGCGACGTAAATTGAACATATGTGACAGAATTTCGCTCAATTCTTATATTAACCAAAATATAAAATGATCTAATCGGGTCTCTGTTTGCCCTACCCTAGAAGTTTAATAGTGCATTTTACTCGCCATTTCATGCGCATTGAGATGCCGCTTAGCCCAATACGCTATCTGAAATAGGAGCGACGTAAGTTGAACAAATGTGATAGAATTACGCTTAATTCTTATATTAACCGTATATAAAATGATCTTATCGGGGTCTCTGTTTGCCCTACCCTAGAAGTTTAATAGTGCATTTTACTCGACATTTCATGCGCTTTGAGATGTCGCATAGCCCAATACGCTATCTGAAATAGGAACGACGTAAATTGAACAAATCTGATAGAATTTTACTGAATTCTTAAATTAACCATAATATAAAATGATCTAATCGGGTCTCTGTTTGCCTTACCCTTGAAGTTTAATAGTGCATTTACTCGCCATTTCATGCGCTTTGAGATGCCGCTTAGTCCAATACGCTATCTGAAATAGGAGCGACGTAAATTGAACAAATGTGATAGAATTTCGCTGAATTCTTATATTAACCAAAATATAAAATGATCTAATCGGGTCTCTGATTGCCCTATCATAGAAGTTTGATAGTGCATTTTACTCGACATTCCACGCGCTTAAAGTTGCCGCTTAGCCCAGTACGCTATCTGAAATAGGAGCTACGTAAGTTGAACAAATGTGACAGAATTACGCTGCATTCTTATATTAACCGCAATATAAAATGATCTAATCGGGTCTCTGTTTGCCTTATCCTAGAAGTTTAATTGTGCATTTTACTCGCCATTTCATGCGCTTTGAGATGCCGCTTAGCCCAGTACGCTATCTGAAATATGAGCGACGTAAATTGAACAAATGTGATAGAATTTCGCTGAATTCTTATATTAACCAAAATATAAAATGATCTAATCGGGTCTCTGATTGCCCTATCATAGAAGTTTGATAGTGCATTTTACTCGACATTCCACGCGCTTAAAGTTGCCGCTTAGCCCAGTACGCTATCTGAAATAGGAGCTACGTAAGTTGAACAAATGTGACAGAATTACGCTGCATTCTTATATTAACCGCAATATAAAATGATCTAATCGGGTCTCTGTTTGCCTTATCCTAGAAGTTTAATTGTGCATTTTACTCGCCATTTCATGCGCTTTGAGATGCCGCTTAGCCCAGTACGCTATCTGAAATATGAGCGACGTAAATTGAACAAATGTGATAGAATTTCGCTGAATTCTTATATTAACCAAAATATAAAATGATCTAATCGGGTCTCTGATTGCCCTATCATAGAAGTTTGATAGTGCATTTTACTCGACATTCCACGCGCTTAAAGTTGCCGCTTAGCCCAGTACGCTATCTGAAATAGGAGCTACGTAAGTTGAACAAATGTGACAGAATTACGCTGAATTCTTATATTAACCGTAATATAAAATGATCTAATCGAGTCTCTGTTTGCCTTATCCTAGAAGTTTAATAGTGCATTTTACTCGCCATTTCATGCGCTTTGAGATGCCGCTTAGCCCAGTACGCTAACTGAAATAGGAGCGACGTAAATTGAACAAATGTGATAGAATTTCGCTGAATTCTTATATTAACCAAAATATAAAATGATCTAATCGGGTCTCTGATAGCCCTATCATAGAAGTTTAATAGTGCATTTTACTCGCCATTCCACGCGCTTTAAGATGCCGCCTAGCCCAGTACGCTATCTGAAAGAGGAGCGACGTAAGTTGAACAAATGTGATCGAATTACGCTGAATTCGTATATTAACCGTAATATAAAATGATCTAATCGGGTCTCTGTTTGCCTTATCCTAGAAGTGTAATAGTGCATGTTACTCGCCATTTTATGCGCATTGAGATGCCGCTTAGCCCAATACGCTATCTGAAATAGGAGCGACGTAAATTGAACAAATGTGATAGAATTACGCTGAATTCTTATATTAACCGTAATATAAAATGATGTATTCGGGTTTCTGTTCGCCCTACCCCAGAAGTTTTATAGAGCATTTCACTCGTCAATCCATGCGCTTTGAGTTGCCGCTTAGCCCAATACGCTATCTGAAATAGGAGCGACGTAAATTGAACAAATGTAATAGAATTTCGCTGAATTCTTATATTAACCAAAATATAAAATGATCTAATCGGGTCTCTGATTGCCCTAGCATAGAAGTTTAATAGTGCATTTTACTCGCCATTCCGCGCGCTTTAGGATGCCGCCTAGCCCAGTACGCTATCTGAAATAGGAGCGACGTAAATTGAACAAATGTGATAGAATTTTGCTGAATTCTTAAATTAACCATAATATAAAATGATCTAATCGGGTCTCTGTTTGCTCTACCCTAGAAGTTTAATAGTGCATTTCACTCGTCACTTCATGCGCTTTGAGATGCCGCTAAGCACAATAAGCTATCTGTAATAGGAGCGACGTAAATAGAGCAAATGTGATAGAATTTCGCTGAATTCTTTTATTAAGGAAAATGTAAAATGATCTAATCGGGTCTCTGTTCACCCTCGCCTAGAAGTTTAATAGTGCATTTTATTCGCCATTTCATGCGCTTTGAGATGCCGCTTAGCCCAATACGCTATCTGAAATAGCAGCGACGTAAATTAAACAAATGTGATAGAATGTCCCTGAAATCTTATATTAAACAAAATGTAAAATGATCTAATCGGGTCTCTGATTGCCCTATCATAGAAGTTTAAGAGTGCATTTTACTCGCCATTTCTTGCGCTTTGCGATGCCGCATAGCCCAATACGCTATCTGAAATATCAGCGACGTAAGTTGAACAAATGTGATAGAATTTCGCTGATTTCTTTTATTAAACAAAATATAAAATGATCTAATCGGGTCTCTGATTGCCCTATCATAGAAGTTTAATAGTGCATTTTACTCGCCATTTCATGCGCTTTGAGATGCCACTTAGCCCAATACGCAATCTGCAATAGGAGCGACGTAAGTTGAACAAATGTGATAGAATTTCGCTATATTCTTTTATTAACCGTAATATAAAATGATCTAATCGGGTCTCTGATTGCCCTATCATAGAAGTTTAATAGTCCATTTTACTCGCCTTTCCACGCGCTTTAAGATACCGCCTAGCCCAGTGCGCTATCTGAAATAGGAGCGACGTTAATTGAACAAATGTGATAGAATTTCCCTGAAATCTTATATAAAACAAAATATAAAATGATCTAATCGGGTCTCTGATTGCCCTATCATGGAAGATTAGTAGTGCATTTTACTCACCCTTCCACCCGCTTTAAGATGCCGCCTAGCCCAGAACGCTATCTGAAATAGGAGCGACGTAAATTGAACAAATGTGATAGAATTTTGCTGAATTCTTAAATTAACCATAATATAAAATGATCTAATCGGGTCTCTGTTTGCCCTACCCTAGAAGTTTAGTAGTGCATTTTACTCGCCCTTCCACGCGCTTTAAGATGCCGCCTAGCCCAGTACGCTATCTGAAATAGGAGCGACGTAAATTGAACAAATGTGTTAGAATTTCACTGAATTCTTATATTAACCAAAATATAAAATGATCTAATCGGGTCTCTGATAGCCCTATCATAGAAGTTTAATAGTGCATTATACTCGCCATTTCATGCGCTTTGAGATGCCGCTTAGCCCAATACGCTATCTGAAATAGGAGCGACGTAAATTGAACAAATGTGATAGAATTTCGCTGAATTCTTATATTAACCAAAATACAAAATGATCTAATCGGGTCTCTGATTGCCCTATCATAGAAGTTTAATAGTGCATTTTACTCGCCATTCTACGCGCTTTAAGATGCCGCCTAGCCCAGTACGCTATCTGAAATAGGAGCTACGTAAGTTGAACAAATGTGACAGAATTACGCTGAATTCTTATATTAACCTTAATGTAAAATGATCTAATCTGGTCTCTGTTCGCCCTACCCTAGAAGTTTAATAGTGCATTTCACTCGTCATTTCATGCGCTTTGAAATGCCGCTTAGCTCAATAAGCTATCTGAAATAGGAGCGACGTAAATTGAACAAATGTGATAGAATTTCGCTGAATTCTTATATTAACCAAAATATAAAATGATCTAATCGGGTCTCTTATTGCCCTATCATAGAAGCTTAATAGTGCATTTTACTCGCCATTCCACGCGCTTTAAGGTGCCGCCTAGCCCAGTACGCTATCTGAAATAGGAAGGACGTAAATTGAACAAAAGTGATAGAATTTTGCTGAATGATTAAATTAACCATAATATAAAATGATCTAATCGGGTCTCTGTTTGCCCTACCCTAGAAGTTTAATAGTGCATTTTACTCGCCATTTCATGCGCTTTGAGATGCCGCTTAGCCCAATACGCTATATGAAACGTGAGCGACGTAAATTGAACAAATTTGATAGAATTTCGCTGAATTCTTATATTAACCAAAATATAAAATTATCTAATCGGGTCTCTGATTGCCCTATCATAGAAGTTTAATAGTGCATTTTACTCACCATTCCACGCGCTTTAAGCTGACGCCTAGCCCAGTAAGCTATCTGAAATAGGAGAGACGTAAATTGAACAAATGTGATAGAATTTTGCTGAATTCTTAAATTAACCATAATATAAAATGATCTAATCGGGTCTCTGTTTGCCCTACCCTAGAACTTTAATAGTGCATTTTACTCCTCATTTCATGCGCTTTGAGATGCCGCTTAGCCCAATATGCTATCTGAAATAGGAGCGACGTAAATTGAACAAATGTGATAGAATTTCGCTGAATTCTGAAATTAACTATAATATAAAATAATCTAATCGGGTCTCTGTTTGCCCTACCCTAGAAGTTTAATAGTGAATTTTACTCGCCATTCCACGCACTTTAAGATGCCGCCTAGCCCAGTACGCTATCAGAAATAGGAGCGACGTAAATTGAAAAAATGTGATAGAATTTTGCTGAATTCTTAAATTAACCATTATATAAAATGATCTAATCGGGTCTCTGTTTGCCCTACCCTAGAAGTTTAATAGTGCATTTTCCTCCCCATTTCATGGACTTTGAGATGCTGCTTAGCCCAATACGCTAACTGAAATAGGAGCGACGTAAATTGAACAAATGTGATAGAATTTCACTGAATTCTTATATTAACCAAAATATAAAATGATCTAATCGGGTCTCTGATTGCCCTATCATAGAAGTTTTATAGTGCATTTTACTCGCCATTCCACGCGCTTTAAGATGCCGCCTAGCCCAGTACGCTATCTGAAAGAGGAGCGACGTAAGTTGAACAAATGTGATAGAATTACGCTGAATTCTTATATTAACCGTAATATAAAATGATCTAATCGGGTCTCTGTTTGCCTTATCCTAGAAGTTTAATAGTGCATTTTACTCGCCAGTCCACGCGCTTTATCATGCAGCCTAGCCCAGTACGCTATCTGAAATAGGAGCGACGTAAATTGAACAAATGTGTTAGAATTTCACTGAATTCTTATATTAACCAAAATATAAAATGATCTAATCGGGTCTCTGATAGCCCTATCATAGAAGTTTAATAGTGCATTATACTCGCCATTTCATGCGCTTTGAGATGCAGCTTAGCCCAATACGCTATCTGAAATAGTAGCGACGTAAATTGAACAAATGTGATAGAATTTCGCTGAATTCTTAAATTAACCATAATATAAAATGATCTAATCGGGACTCTGTTTGCCCTACCCTAGAAGTTTAATAGTGCATTTTACTCGCCATTTCATGCGCTTTCAGATGCCGCTTAGCCCAATACGCTATCTGAAATACGAGCGACGTAAATTGAACAAATGTGATAGAATTTCGCTGAATTCTTATATTAACCAAAATATAAAATGATCTAATCGGGTCTCTGTTTGCCCAACCCTAGAAGTTTAATAGTGCATTTTACTCGCCATTTCTTGCGCTTTGAGATGCCGCTTAGCCCAATAAGCTATCTGAAATAGGAGCGACGTAAATTGAACAAGTGTGACAGAATTTCCCTGAAATCTTATGTTAAACAAAATATAAAATGATCTAATCGGGTCTCTGATTGGCCTATCATAGATGTTTAATAGGGTATTTTACTCGCCTTTCCACGCACTTTAAGATGCCGCCTAGCCCAGTACGCTATCTGAAATAGGAACGACGTAAATTGAACAAATGTGATAGAATTTCGCTGAATTCTTATATTAACCGCAATATAAAATGATCTAATCGGGTCTCTGTTTGCCCTACCCTAGAAGTTTAGTAGTGCATTTTACTCGCCCTTCCACGCGCTTTAAGATGCCGCCTAGCCCAGTACGCTATCTGAAATAGGAGCGACGTAAGTTGAACAAATGTGATAGAATTACGCTGAATTCTTATATTAACCGTAATATAAAATGATCTAATCGGGTCTCTGTTTGCCTTATCCTAGAAGTTTAATAGTGCATTTTACTCGCCATTCCACGCGCTTTATGATGCAGCCTAGCCCAGTACGCTATCTGAAATAGAAGCGACGTAAATTGAACAAATGTGTTAGAATTTCACTGAATTCTTATATTAACCAAAATATAAAATGATCTAATCGGGTCTCTGATAGCCCTATCATAGAAGTTTAATAGTGCATTATACTCGCCATTTCATGCGCTTTGAGATGCCGCTTAGCCCAATACGCTATCTGAAATAGTAGCGACGTAAATTGAACAAATGTGATAGAATTTCGCTGAATTCTTAAATTAACCATAATATAAAATGATCTAACCGGGACTCTGTTTGCCCTACCCTAGA
Source organism: Macropis europaea (assembly GCA_916610135.2). Lineage (NCBI taxonomy): Eukaryota > Metazoa > Arthropoda > Insecta > Hymenoptera > Melittidae > Macropis > Macropis europaea. Next base: position 17,011 of record CAKAJE020002042.1, read on the forward strand.
AGTTTAATAGTGCATTTCACTTGTCAGTTCATGCGCTTCGAGATGCCGCTAAGACCAATAAGCTATCTGTAATAGGAGCGACGTGAATTGAAAAAATGAGGAAGAATTATGCTGAATTCTTAAATTGACCGTAATATAAAATGATCTAATCGGGTCTCTGTTTACCCTACCCTAGAAGTTTAATAGTGCATTTTACTCGTCATTTCATGCGCTTTGAGATGTCGCATAGCCCAATACGCTATCTGAAATAGGAACGACGTAAATTGAACAAATGTGATAGAATTTTTCTGAATTCTTAAATTAACCATAATATAAAATGATCTAATCGGGTCTCTGTTTGCCGTACCCTTGAAGTTTAATAGTGCATTTTACTCGCCATTTCATGCGCTTTGAGATGCCGCTTAGCCCAATACGCTATCTGAAATAGGAGCGACGTAAATTGAACAAATGTGATAGAATTTCGCTGAATTCTTATATTAACCAAAATATAGAATGATCTAATCGGGTCTCTGATTGCCCTATCATAGAAGTTTGATAGTGCATTTTACTCGACATTCCACGCGCTTTAAGTTGCCGCCTAGCCCAGTACGCTATCTGAAATAGGAGCTACGTAAGTTGAACAAATGTGACAGAATTACGCTGAATTCTTATATTAACCGCAATATAAAATGATCTAATCGGGTCTCTGTTTGCCTTATCCTAGAAGTTTAATAGTGCATTTTACTCGCCATTTCATGCGCTTTGAGATGCCGCTTAGCCCAGTACGCTATCTGAAATATGAGCGACGTAAATTGAACAAATGTGATAGAATTTCGCTGAATTCTTATATTAACCAAAATATAAAATGATCTAATCGGGTCTCTGATAGCCCTATCATAGAAGTTTAATAGTGCATTTTACTCGCCATTCCACGCGCTTTAAGCTGCCGCCTAGCCCAGTACGCTATCTGAAAGAGGAGCGACGTAAGTTGAACAAATGTGATAGAATTACGCTGAATTCTTATATTAACCGTAATATAAAATGATCTATTCGGGTCTCTGTTTGCCTTATCCTAGAAGTTTAATAGTGCATGTTACTCGCCATTTCATGCGCATTGAGATGCCGCTTAGCCCAATACGCTATCTGAAATAGGAGCGACGTAAATTGAACAAATGTGATAGAATTTCGCTGAATTCTTATATTAACCGTAATATAAAATGATCTATTCGGGTTTCTGTTCGCATTACCCCAGAAGTTTAATAGAGCATTTCACTCGTCAATCCATGCGCTTTGAGATGCCGCTTAGCCCAATACGCTATCTGAAATAGGAGCGACGTAAATTGAACAAATGTGATAGAATTTCGCTGAATTCTTATATTAACCCAAATACAAAATGATCTAATCGGGTCTCTGATTGCCCTATCATAGAAGTTTAATAGTGCATTTTACTCGCCATTCTACGCGCTTTAAGATGCCGCCTAGCCCAGTACGCTATCTGAAATAGGAGCTACGTAAGTTGAACAAATGTGACAGAATTACGCTGAATTCTTATATTAACCTTAATGTAAAATGATCTAATCTGGTCTCTGTTCGCCCTACCCTAGAAGTTTAATAGTGCATTTCACTCGTCATTTCATGCGCTTTGAAATGCCGCTTAGCTCAATAAGCTATCTGAAATAGGAGCGACGTAAATTGAACAAATGTGATAGAATTTCGCTGAATTCTTATATTAACCAAAATATAAAATGATCTAATCGGGTCTCTTATTGCCCTATCATAGAAGCTTAATAGTGCATTTTACTCGCCATTCCACGCGCTTTAAGGTGCCGCCTAGCCCAGTACGCTATCTGAAATAGGAAGGACGTAAATTGAACAAAAGTGATAGAATTTTGCTGAATGATTAAATTAACCATAATATAAAATGATCTAATCGGGTCTCTGTTTGCCCTACCCTAGAAGTTTAATAGTGCATTTTACTCGCCATTTCATGCGCTTTGAGATGCCGCTTAGCCCAATACGCTATATGAAACGTGAGCGACGTAAATTGAACAAATGTGATAGAATTTCGCTGAATTCTTATATTAACCAAAATATAAAATGATCTAATCGGGTCTCTGATTGCCCTATCATAGAAGTTTAATAGTGCATTTTACTCGCCATTCCACGCGCTTTAAGCTGACGCCTAGCCCAGTAAGCTATCTGAAATAGGAGCGACGTAAATTGAACAAATGTGATAGAATTTTGCTGAATTCTTAAATTAACCATAATATAAAATGATCTAATCGGGTCTCTGTTTGCCCTACCCTAGAACTTTAATAGTGCATTTTACTCCTCATTTCATGCGCTTTGAGATGCCGCTTAGCCCAATATGCTATCTGAAATAGGAGCGACGTAAATTGAACAAATGTGATAGAATTTCGCTGAATTCTGAAATTAACTATAATATAAAATAATCTAATCGGGTCTCTGTTTGCCCTACCCTAGAAGTTTAATAGTGAATTTTACTCGCCATTCCACGCTCTTTAAGATGCCGCCTAGCCCAGTACGCTATCAGAAATAGGAGCGACGTAAATTGAAAAAATGTGATAGAATTTTGCTGGATTCTTAAATTAACCATTATATAAAATGATCTAATCGGGTCTCTGTTTGCCCTACCCTAGAAGTTTAATAGTGCATTTTCCTCGCCATTTCATGGACTTTGAGATGCTGCTTAGCCCAATACGCTAACTGAAATAGGAGCGACGTAAATTGAACAAATGTGATAGAATTACACTGAATTCTTATATTAACCAAAATATAAAATGATCTAATCGGGTCTCTGATTGCCCTATCATAGAAGTTTTATAGTGCATTTTACTCGCCATTCCACGCGCTTTAAGATGCCGCCTAGCCCAGTACGCTATCTGAAAGAGGAGCGACGTAAGTTGAACAAATGTGATAGAATTACGCTGAATTCTTTTATTAACCGTAATATAAAATGATCTAATCGGGTCTCTGTTTGCCTTATCCTAGAAGTTTAATAGTGCATTTTACTCGCCATTCCACGCGCTTTATCATGCAGCCTAGCCCAGTACGCTATCTGAAATAGGAGCGACGTAAATTGAACAAATGTGTTAGAATTTCACTGAATTCTTATATTAACCAAAATATAAAATGATCTAATCGGGTCTCTGATAGCCCTATCATAGAAGTTTAATAGTGCATTATACTCGCCATTTCATGCGCTTTGAGATGCAGCTTAGCCCAATACGCTATCTGAAATAGTAGCGACGTAAATTGAACAAATGTGATAGAATTTCGCTGAATTCTTAAATTAACCATAATATAAAATGATCTAATCGGGACTCTGTTTGCCCTACCCTAGAAGTTTAATAGTGCATTTTACTCGCCATTTCATGCGCTTTCAGATGCCGCTTAGCCCAATACGCTATCTGAAATAGGAGCGACGTAAATTGAACAAATGTGATAGAATTTCGCTGAATTCTTATATTAACCAAAATATAAAATGATCTAATCGGGTCTCTGTTTGCCCAACCCTAGAAGTTTAATAGTGCATTTTACTCGCCATTTCTTGCGCTTTGAGATGCCGCTTAGCCCAATAAGCTATCTGAAATAGGAGCGACGTAAATTGAACAAGTGTGACAGAATTTCCCTGAAATCTTATGTTAAACAAAATATAAAATGATCTAATCGGGTCTCTGATTGGCCTATCATAGATGTTTAATAGGGTATTTTACTCGCCTTTCCACGCACTTTAAGATGCCGCCTAGCCCAGTACGCTATCTGAAATAGGAACGACGTAAATTGAACAAATGTGATAGAATTTCGCTGAATTCTTATATTAACCGCAATATAAAATGATCTAATCGGGTCTCTGTTTGCCCTACCCTAGAAGTTTAGTAGTGCATTTTACTCGCCCTTCCACGCGCTATAAGATGCCGCCTAGCCCAGTACGCTATCTGAAATAGGAGCGACGTAAGTTGAACAAATGTGATAGAATTACGCTGGATTCTTATATTAACCGTAATATAAAATGATCTAATCGGGTATCTGTTTGCCTTACCCTAGAAGTTTAATAGTGCATTTTACTCGCCATTTCATGCGCTTTCAGATGCCGCTTAGCCCAATACGCTATCTTTAATAGGAGCGACGTAAATTGAACAAATGTGATAGAATTTCGCTGAATTCTTATATTAACCGCAATATAAAATGATCTAATCGGGTCTCTGTTTGCCCTACCCTAGAAGTTTAGTAGTGCATTTTACTCGCCCTTCCACGCGTTTTAAGATGCCGCTTAGCCCAGTACGCTATCTGAAATAGGAGCGACGTAAGTTGAGCAAATGTGATAGAATTACGCTGCATTCTTATATTAACCGTAATATAAAATGATCTAATCGGGTCTCTGTTTGCCCTACCCTAGAAGTTTAGTAGTGCATTTTACTCGCCCTTCCACGCGCTTTAAGATGCCGCGTAGCCCAGTACGCTATCTGATATAGGAGCGACGTAAGTTGAACAAATGTGATAGAATTACGCTGAATTCTTATATTAACCGTAATATAAAATGATCTAATCGGGTATCTGTTTGCCTTACCCTAGAAGTTTAATAGTGCATTTTAATCGCCATTTCATGGGCTTTGAGATGCCGCTTAGCCCAATACGCTATCTGAAATAGGAGCGACGTAGATTGAACAAATGTGATAGAATTTCGCTGAATTTTTATAATAACCAAAATATAAAATGATCTAATCGGGTTTCTGATTGCCCTATCATAGAAGTTTGATATTGCATTTTACTCGCCATTTCATGCGCTTTGAGATGCCGCTTAGCCCAATACGCTATATGAAATAGGAGCGATGTAAATTGAACAAATGTGATAGAATTTCGCTGAATTCTTAAATGAACCATAATATAAAATGATCTAATGGGGTCTCTGTTTGCCCTACCCTAGAAGTTTAATAGTGCATTTTACTCGCCATTCCACGCGCTTTAAGATGCCGCCTAGCCCAGTACGCTATCTGAAATAGGAGCGACGTTAATTGAACAAATGTGATAGAATTTCCCTGAAATCTTATATTAAACAAAATGTAAAATGATCTAATCGGGTCTCTGATTGCCCTATCATAGAAGTTTAAGAGTGCATTTTACTCGCCATTTCTTGCGCTTTGCGATGCCGCATAGCCCAATACGCTATCTGAAATATCAGCGACGTAAGTTGAACAAATGTGATAGAATTTCGCTGATTTCTTTTATTAAACAAAATATAAAATGATCTAATCGGGTCTCTGTTTGCCCTACCCTAGAACTTTAATAGTGCATTTTACTCCTCATTTCATGCGCTTTGAGATGCCGCTTAGCCCAATATGCTATCTGAAATAGGAGCGACGTAAATTGAACAAATGTGATAGAATTTCGCTGAATTCTGAAATTAACTATAATATAAAATAATCTAATCGGGTCTCTGTTTGCCCTACCCTAGAAGTTTAATAGTGAATTTTACTCGCCATTCCACGCACTTTAAGATGCCGCCTAGCCCAGTACGCTATCAGAAATAGGAGCGACGTAAATTGAAAAAATGTGATAGAATTTTGCTGAATTCTTAAATTAACCATTATATAAAATGATCTAATCGGGTCTCTGTTTGCCCTACCCTAGAAGTTTAATAGTGCATTTTCCTCGCCATTTCATGGACTTTGAGATGCTGCTTAGCCCAATACGCTAACTGAAATAGGAGCGACGTAAATTGAACAAATGTGATAGAATTTCACTGAATTCTTATATTAACCAAAATATAAAATGATCTAATCGGGTCTCTGATTGCCCTATCATAGAAGTTTTATAGTGCATTTTACTCGCCATTCCACGCGCTTTAAGATGCCGCCTAGCCCAGTACGCTATCTGAAAGAGGAGCGACGTAAGTTGAACAAATGTGATAGAATTACGCTGAATTCTTATATTAACCGTAATATAAAATGATCTAATCGGGTCTCTGTTTGCCTTATCCTAGAAGTTTAATAGTGCATTTTACTCGCCATTCCACGCGCTTTATGATGCAGCCTAGCCCAGTACGCTATCTGAAATAGGAGCGACGTAAATTGAACAAATGTGTTAGAATTTCACTGAATTCTTATATTAACCAAAATATAAAATGATCTAATCGGGTCTCTGATAGCCCTATCATAGAAGTTTAATAGTGCATTATACTCGCCATTTCATGCGCTTTGAGATGCAGCTTAGCCCAATACGCTATCTGAAATAGTAGCGACGTAAATTGAACAAATGTGATAGAATTTCGCTGAATTCTTAAATTAACCATAATATAAAATGATCTAATCGGGACTCTGTTTGCCCTACCCTAGAAGTTTAATAGTGCATTTTACTCGCCATTTCATGCGCTTTCAGATGCCGCTTAGCCCAATACGCTATCTGAAATACGAGCGACGTAAATTGAACAAATGTGATAGAATTTCGCTGAATTCTTATATTAACCAAAATATAAAATGATCTAATCGGGTCTCTCTTTGCCCAACCCTAGAAGTTTAATAGTGCATTTTACTCGCCATTTCTTGCGCTTTGAGATGCCGCTTAGCCCAATAAGCTATCTGAAATAGGAGCGACGTAAATTGAACAAGTGTGACAGAATGTCCCTGAAATCTTATGTTAAACAAAATATAAAATGATCTAATCGGGTCTCTGATTGGCCTATCATAGATGTTTAATAGGGTATTTTACTCGCCTTTCCACGCACTTTAAGATGCCGCCTAGCCCAGTACGCTATCTGAAATAGGAACGACGTAAATTGAACAAATGTGATAGAATTTCGCTGAATTCTTGTATTAACCGCAATATAAAATGATCTAATCGGGTCTCTGTTTGCCCTACCATAGAAGTTTAGTAGTGCATTTTACTCGCCCTTCCACGCGCTTTAAGATGCCGCCTAGCCCAGTACGCTATCTGAAATAGGAGCGACGTAAGTTGAACAAATGTGATAGAATTACGCTGAATTCTTATATTAACCGTAATATAAAATGATCTAATCGGGTATCTGTTTGCCTTACCCTAGAAGTTTAATAGTGCATTTTACTCGCCATTTCATGCGCTTTCAGATGCCGCTTAGCCCAATACGCTATCTTTAATAGGAGCGACGTAAATTGAACAAATGTGATAGAATTTCGCTGAATTCTTAAATTAACCATAATATAAAATGATCTAATCGGGACTCTGTTTGCCCTACCCTAGAAGTGTAATAGTGCATTTCACTTGTCAGTTCATGCGCTTCGAGATGCCGCTAAGACCAATAAGCTATCTGAAATAGGAGCGACGTGAATTGAAAAAATGAGGAAGAATTATGCTGAATTCTTAAATTGACCGTAATATAAAATGATCTAATCGGGTCTCTGTTTACCCTACCCTAGAAGTTTAATAGTGCATTTTACTCGTCATTTCATGCGCTTTGAGATGTCGCATAGCCCAATACGCTATCTGAAATAGGAACGACGTAAATTGAACAAATGTGATAGAATTTTTCTGAATTCTTAAATTAACCATAATATAAAATGATCTAATCGGGTCTCTGTTTGCCGTACCCTTGAAGTTTAATAGTGCATTTTACTCGCCATTTCATGCGCTTTGAGATGCCGCTCAGCCCAATACGCTATCTGAAATAGGAGCGACGTAAATTGAACAAATGTGATAGAATTTCGCTGAATTCTTATATTAACCAAAATATAGAATGATCTAATCGGGTCTCTGATTGCCCTATCATAGAAGTTTGATAGTGCATTTTACTCGACATTCCACGCGCTTTAAGTTGCCGCCTAGCCCAGTACGCTATCTGAAATAGGAGCTACGTAAGTTGAACAAATGTGACAGAATTACGCTGAATTCTTATATTAACCGCAATATAAAATGATCTAATCGGGTCTCTGTTTGCCTTATCCTAGAAGTTTAATAGTGCATTTTACTCGCCATTTCATGCGCTTTGAGATGCCGCTTAGCCCAGTACGCTATCTGAAATATGAGCGACGTAAATTGAACAAATGTGATAGAATTTCGCTGAATTCTTATATTAACCAAAATATAAAATGATCTAATCGGGTCTCTGATAGCCCTATCATAGAAGTTTAATAGTGCATTTTACTCGCCATTCCACGCGCTTTAAGCTGCCGCCTAGCCCAGTACGCTATCTGAAAGAGGAGCGACGTAAGTTGAACAAATGTGATAGAATTACGCTGAATTCTTATATTAACCGTAATATAAAATGATCTATTCGGGTCTCTGTTTGCCTTATCCTAGAAGTTTAATAGTGCATGTTACTCGCCATTTCATGCGCATTGAGATGCCGCTTAGCCCAATACGCTATCTGAAATAGGAGCGACGTAAATTGAACAAATGTGATAGAATTTCGCTGAATTCTTATATTAACCGTAATATAAAATGATCTATTCGGGTTTCTGTTCGCCCTACCCCAGAAGTTTAATAGAGCATTTCACTCGTCAATCCATGCGCTTTGAGATGCCGCTTAGCCCAATACGCTATCTGAAATAGGAGCGACGTAAATTGAACAAATGTGATAGAATTTCGCTGAATTCTTATATTAACCCAAATACAAAATGATCTAATCGGGTCTCTGATTGCCCTATCATAGAAGTTTAATAGTGCATTTTACTCGCCATTCTACGCGCTTTAAGATGCCGCCTAGCCCAGTACGCTATCTGAAATAGGAGCTACGTAAGTTGAACAAATGTGACAGAATTACGCTGAATTCTTATATTAACCTTAATGTAAAATGATCTAATCTGGTCTCTGTTCGCCCTACCCTAGAAGTTTAATAGTGCATTTCACTCGTCATTTCATGCGCTTTGAAATGCCGCTTAGCTCAATAAGCTATCTGAAATAGGAGCGACGTAAATTGAACAAATGTGATAGAATTTCGCTGAATTCTTATATTAACCAAAATATAAAATGATCTAATCGGGTCTCTTATTGCCCTATCATAGAAGCTTAATAGTGCATTTTACTCGCCATTCCACGCGCTTTAAGGTGCCGCCTAGCCCAGTACGCTATCTGAAATAGGAAGGACGTAAATTGAACAAAAGTGATAGAATTTTGCTGAATGATTAAATTAACCATAATATAAAATGATCTAATCGGGTCTCTGTTTGCCCTACCCTAGAAGTTTAATAGTGCATTTTACTCGCCATTTCATGCGCTTTGAGATGCCGCTTAGCCCAATACGAAATATGAAACGTGAGCGACGTAAATTGAACAAATGTGATAGAATTTCGCTGAATTCTTATATTAACCAAAATATAAAATGATCTAATCGGGTCTCTGATTGCCCTATCATAGAAGTTTAATAGTGCATTTTACTCGCCATTCCACGCGCTTTAAGCTGACGCCTAGCCCAGTAAGCTATCTGAAATAGGAGCGACGTAAATTGAACAAATGTGATAGAATTTTGCTGAATTCTTAAATTAACCATAATATAAAATGATCTAATCGGGTCTCTGTTTGCCCTACCCTAGAACTTTAATAGTGCATTTTACTCCTCATTTCATGCGCTTTGAGATGCCGCTTAGCCCAATATGCTATCTGAAATAGGAGCGACGTAAATTGAACAAATGTGATAGAATTTCGCTGAATTCTGAAATTAACTATAATATAAAATAATCTAATCGGGTCTCTGTTTGCCCTACCCTAGAAGTTTAATAGTGAATTTTACTCGCCATTCCACGCTCTTTAAGATGCCGCCTAGCCCAGTACGCTATCAGAAATAGGAGCGACGTAAATTGAAAAAATGTGATAGAATTTTGCTGAATTCTTAAATTAACCATTATATAAAATGATCTAATCGGGTCTCTGTTTGCCCTACCCTAGAAGTTTAATAGTGCATTTTCCTCGCCATTTCATGGACTTTGAGATGCTGCTTAGCCCAATACGCTAACTGAAATAGGAGCGACGTAAATTGAACAAATGTGATAGAATTTCACTGAATTCTTATATTAACCAAAATATAAAATGATCTAATCGGGTCTCTGATTGCCCTATCATAGAAGTTTTATAGTGCATTTTAGTCGCCATTCCACGCGCTTTAAGATGCCGCCTAGCCCAGTACGCTATCTGAAAGAGGAGCGACGTAAGTTGAACAAATGTGATAGAATTACGCTGAATTCTTTTATTAACCGTAATATAAAATGATCTAATCGGGTCTCTGTTTGCCTTATCCTAGAAGTTTAATAGTGCATTTTGCTCGCCATTCCACGCGCTTTATCATGCAGCCTAGCCCAGTACGCTATCTGAAATAGGAGCGACGTAAATTGAACAAATGTGTTAGAATTTCACTGAATTCTTATATTAACCAAAATATAAAATGATCTAATCGGGTCTCTGATAGCCCTATCATAGAAGTTTAATAGTGCATTATACTCGCCATTCCATGCGCTTTGAGATGCAGCTTAGCCCAATACGCTATCTGAAATAGTAGCGACGTAAATTGAACAAATGTGATAGAATTTCGCTGAATTCTTAAATTAACCATAATATAAAATGATCTAATCGGGACTCTGTTTGCCCTACCCTAGAAGTTTAATAGTGCATTTTACTCGCCATTTCATGCGCTTTCAGATGCCGCTTAGCCCAATACGCTATCTGAAATAGGAGCGACGTAAATTGAACAAATGTGATAGAATTTCGCTGAATTCTTATATTAACCAAAATATAAAATGATCTAATCGGGTCTCTGTTTGCCCAACCCTAGAAGTTTAATAGTGCATTTTACTCGCCATTTCTTGCGCTTTGAGATGCCGCTTAGCCCAATAAGCTATCTGAAATAGGAGCGACGTAAATTGAACAAGTGTGACAGAATTTCCCTGAAATCTTATGTTAAACAAAATATAAAATGATCTAATCGGGTCTCTGATTGGCCTATCATAGATGTTTAATAGGGTATTTTACTCGCCTTTCCACGCACTTTAAGATGACGCCTAGCCCAGTACGCTATCTGAAATAGGAACGACGTAAATTGAACAAATGTGATAGAATTTCGCTGAATTCTTATATTAACCGCAATATAAAATGATCTAATCGGGTCTCTGTTTGCCCTACCCTAGAAGTTTAGTAGTGCATTTTACTCGCCCTTCCACGCGCTATAAGATGCCGCCTAGCCCAGTACGCTATCTGAAATAGGAGCGACGTAAGTTGAACAAATGTGATAGAATTACGCTGAATTCTTATATTAACCGTAATATAAAATGATCTAATCGGGTCTCTGTTTGCCTTA
>CAKAJE020002043.1:0-120785 GCA_916610135.2 Macropis europaea
GTGCTAAGCGGGATCTCAAAGCGCATGAAATGGCGAGTAAAATGCACTATTATACTTCTAGGGTAAGGCAAACAGAGACCCGATTAGATCATTTTATATTATGGTTAATTTAAGAATTCAGCCAAATTCTATCACATTTGTTCAATTTACGTCGCTCCTATTTCAGATAGCTTATTGGGCTAAGCGGCATCTCAAAGCTCATGAAATGACGAGTGAAATGCACTAGTAATCTTCTAGGATAGTGCGAACAGAGACCCGATTAGATCATTTTATATTACGGCTAATATAAGAATTCAGCGTAATTCTATCACATTTGTTCAACATACGTCGCTCCTATTTCAGATAGTGTACTGGGCTAGGCGGCATCTTAAAGCACGTGGAAGGGCGAGCAAAATGCACTACTAAACTTCTATGATAGGGCAATCAGAGTCCCGTTTAGATCATTTTACATTAAGGTTAATATAAGAATTCAGGGAAATTCTATCACATTTGTTCAATTTACGTCGCTCCTATTTCAGATAGCGTATTGGGCTAAGCGGCATCTCAAAGCGCATGGAATGGCGAGTAAAATGCACTGCTAAACTTGTATGGTATGGCAAACAGAGACCCGATTAGATCATTTTATATTATGGTTAATTTAAGATGTCAGCAAAATTCTGTCACATTTGTTTAATTTACGTCGCTCCAATTTCAGATAGCGTACTGGGCTAGGCGGCATCTTCAAGCGCGTGGAATGGCGATCAAAATGCACTATTAAACTTCTATGATAGGGCAATCAGAGACCCGACTAGATCATTTTATATTTTGGTTAATATAAGAATTCAGCGAAATTCTATCACAAGTGTTCAATTTACGTCGCTCCTATTTCAGATAGCGTATTGGGCTAAGCGGCATCTCAAAGCGCATGAAATGACGAGTGAAAGGCACTATGAAACTCCTAGGGTAGGGCGAACAGAGAACCGATTAGATCATTTTACATTAAGGTTAATATAAGAATTCAGGGAAATTCTATCACGTTTGTTCAATTTACGTCGCTCCTATTTCAGATAGCGTATTGGGCTAAGCGGCATCTCAAACCGCATGAAATGGCGAGTAAAATGCACTGTCAAACATCTAGGGTAGGGCAAACAGAGACCCGATTAGATAATTTTATATTACGGTTAATATAATAATTGAGCGTAATTCTATCACATTTGTTCAACTTACGTCGCTCCTATTTCAGATAGCGTACTGGGCTATGCGGCATCTCAAAGCGCATGAAATGACGAGTGAAATGCACTATTAAACATCTATGATAGGGTAAACAGAAACCCGATTAGATCATTTTATATTATGGTTAATTTAAGAATTCAGCCAAATTCTATCACATTTGTTCAACTTACGTCGCTCCTATTTCAGATAGCGTGCTGGGCTAGGCGGCATCTTAAAGCGCGTGGAAGGGCGAGTAAAATGCACTATTAAACTTCTATGATAGAGCAATCAGAGTCCCGATTAGATCATTTTATATTTTGGTTAATATAAGAAATCAGCGAAATTCTATCACATTCGTTCAATTTACGTCGCTCCTATTTCAGATAGCGTATTGGGCTAAGCGCCATCTCAAAGCGCATGAAATGGCGAGTAAAATGCACTATTAAACTTCTAGGGTAGGGCAAACAGAGACCCGTTTAGATCATTTTATATTATGGTTAATTTAAGAATTCAGCCAAATTCTATCACATTTGTTCAATTTACGTCGCTCCTATTTCAGATAGCGTACTGGGCTAGGTGGAATCTTAAAGCGCGTGGATTGGCGAGTAAAATGCACTATTAAACTTCTATGATAGGGCAATCAGAGACCCGATTAGATCATTTTATATTTTGGTTAATATAAGAATTCAGCGAAATTCTATCACAATTGGTCTATTTACGTCGCTCCTATTTCAGATAGCGTATTGGGCTAAGCGGCATCTCAAAGCGCATGAAATGGCGAGTGAAATGCACTATTAAACTCCTAGGGTAGGGCGAACAGAGACCCGATTAGATCATTTTACATTAAGGTTAATATAAGTATTCAGGGAAATTCTATCACATTTGTTCAATTTACGTCGCTCCTATTTCAGATATCGTATTGGGCTAAGCGGCATCTCAAAGCGTATGAAACGGCGAGTAAAATGCACTGCTAAACTTGTAGGGTAGGGCAAACAGAGACCCGATTAGATCATTTCATATTATGGTTTATTTAAGAATTCAGAAAAATTCTATCACATTTGTTCAATTTATGTCGCTCCTATGTCAGATTGCTTATTGGGCTAAGCGGCATCTCAAAGCGCATGAAATGACGAGTGAAATGCACTAGTAATCTTCTAGGTTAGGGCGAACAGAGACCCGATTAGATCATTTTATATTACGGTTAATATAAGAATTCAGCGTAATTCTATCACATTTGTTCAACATACGTCGCTCCTATTTCAGATAGCGTACTGGGCTAGGCGGCATCTTAAAGCGCATGAAATGGCGAGCAATGTGCACTATTAAACTTCAAGGGTAGGGCGAACAAAGACCCGATTAGATCATTTTACATTAAGGTTAATATATTAATTCAGCGTAATTCTATCACATTTGTTCAACTTACGTCGCTCCTATTTCAGATAGCGTACTGGGCTAGGCGGCATCTCAAAGCGCATGAAATGACGAGTGAAATGCGCTATTAAACTTCTATGATAGGGCAGACAGAGACCCGATTAGATCATTTATGTTATGGTTAATTTAAGAATTCAGCGAAATTCTATCACATTTGTTCAATTTACGTCGCTCCTATTGCAGATAGCGTATTGTGCTAAGCGGGATCTCAAAGCGCATGAAATGGCGAGTAAAATGCACTATTATACTTCTAGGGTAAGGCAAACAGAGACCCGATTAGATCATTTTATATTACGGTTAATATAAGAATTCAGCGTAATTCTATCACATTTGTTCAATTTACGTCGCTGATATTTCAGATATCGTATTGGGCTAAGCGGCATCCCAAAGCGCAAGAAATGGCGCGTAAAATGCACTATTAAACTTCTAGGGTAGGGCAAACAGAGACCCGATAAGATCATTTTATATTATGGTTAATTTAAGAATTCAGCGAAACTCTATCATATTTGTTCAATTTACGTCGCTCCTATTTCAGATAGCGTATTGGGCTAAGCGGCATCTCAATGCGCATGAAATGGCGAGTAAAATGCACTATTAAACTTCTAGGGTAGGGCAAACAGAGACCCGATTAGATCATTTTATATTATGGTTAATTTAAGAATTCAGCCAAATTCTATCACATTTGTTCAATTTACGTCGCTCCTATTTCAGATAGCGTACTGGGCTAGACGGAATCTTAAAGCGCGTGGATTGGCGAGTAAAATGCACTATTAAACTTCTATGATAGGGCAAACAGAGACCCGATTAGATCATTTTATATTTTGGTTAATATAAGAATTCAGGGAAATTCTATCACATTTGATCAATTTACGTCGCTCCTATTTCAGATAGCGTATTGGGCTAAGCGGCATCTCAAAGCGCATGAAATGGCGAGTAAAATGCACTGCTAAACTTGTAGGGTAGGGCAAACAGAGACCCGATTAGATCATTTTATATTATGGTTAATTTAAGATGTCAGCAAAATTCTGTCACATTTGTTCAATTTACGTCGCTCCAATTTCAGATAGCGTACTGGGCTAGGCGGCATCTTAAAGCGCGTGGAATGGTGATCAAAATGCACTATTAAACTTCTATGATAGGGCAATCAGAGACCCGACTAGATCATTTTATATTTTGGTTAATATAAGAATTCAGCGAAATTCTATCACAATTGTTCTATTTACGTCGCTCCTACTTCAGATAGCGTATTGGGCTAAGCGGCATCTCAAAGCGCATGAAATGGCGAGTGAAATGCACTATTACACTTCTAGGGTAGGGCAAACAGAGACCCGATTAGATCATTTTACATTAAGGTTAGTATAAGTATTCAGGGAAATTCTGTCACATTTGTTCAATTTACGTCGCTCCAATTTCAGATAGCGTACTGGGCTAGGCGGCATCTTAAAGCGCGTGGAATGGCGATCAAAATGCACTATTAAACTTCTATGATAGGGCAATCAGAGACCCGACTAGATCATTTTATATTTTGGTTAATATCAGAATTCAGCGAAATTCTATCACAATTGTTCTATTTACGTCGCTCCTACTTCAGATAGCGTATTGGGCTAAGCGGCATCTCAAAGCGCATGAAATGGCGAGTGAAATGCACTATTACACTTCTAGGGTAGGGCAAACAGAGACCCGATTAGATCATTTTACATTAAGGTTAATATAAGTATTCAGGGAAATTCTATCACATTTGTTCAATTTACGTCGCTCCTATTTCAGATAGCGTATTGGGCTAAGCGGCATCTCAAAGCGCATGAAATGGCGAGTAAAATGCACTATTAAACTTCTAGGGTAGGGCAAACAGAGACCCGATTAGATCATTTTATATTATGGTTAATTTAAGAATTCAGCCAAATTCTATCACATTTGTTCAATTTACGTCGCTCCTATTTCAGATAGCGTACTGGGCTAGACGGAATCTTAAAGCGCGTGGATTGGCGAGTAAAATGCACTACTAAACTTCTATGATAGGGAATCAGAGTCCCGATTAGATCATTTTATATTTTGGTTAATATAAGAATTCAGCGAAATTCTATCACATTTGTTCAATTTACGTCGCTCCTATTTCAGATAGCTTATTGGGCTAAGATGCACCTCAAAGCGCATGAAATGACGAATGAAATGCACTATTAAACTTCTAGGATAAGGCAAACAGAGACCCGATTAGATCATTTTATATTACGGTTAATATAAGAATTCAGCGTAATTCTATCACATTTGTTCAATTTACGTCGCTGATATTTCAGATATCGTATTGGGCTAAGCGGCATCTCAAAGCGCAAGAAATGGCGAGTAAAATGCACTATTAAACTTCTAGGGTAGGGCAAACAGAGACCCAATAAGATCATTTTATATTATGGTTAATTTAAGAATTCAGCGAAACTCTATCATATTTGTTCAATTTACGTCGCTCCTATTTCAGATAGCGTATTGGGCTAAGCGGCATCTCAATGCGCATGAAATGGCGAGTAAAATGCACTATTAAACTTCTAGGGTAGGGCAAACAGAGACCCGATTAGATCATTTTATATTATGGTTAATTTAAGAATTCAGCCAAATTCTATCACATTTGTTCTATTTACGTCGCTCCTATTTCAGATAGCGTACTGGGCTAGACGGAATCTTAAAGCGCGTGGATTGGCGAGTAAAATGCACTATTAAACTTCTATGATAGGGCAAACAGAGACCCGATTAGATCATTTTATATTTTGGTTAATATAAGAATTCAGGGAAATTCTATCACATTTGATCAATTTACGTCGCTCCTATTTCAGATAGCGTATTGGGCTAAGCGGCATCTCAAAGCGCATGAAATGGCGAGTAAAATGCACTGTTAAACAGCTAGGGTAGGGCAAACAGAGACCCGATTAGATCATTTTACATTAAGGTGTATATAAGAATTCCGGGAAATTCTATCACATTTGTTCAGTTTACGTCGCTCCTATTTCAGATTGCGTATTGGGCTAAGCGGCATCTCAAAGCGCATGAAATGGCGAGTAAAATGCACTATTAAACTTCTAGGGTAAGGCAAACAGAGACCCGATTAGATCATTTTATATTACGGTTAATATAAGAATACAGCGTAATTCTATCACATTTGTTCAACTTACGTCGCTCCTACTTCAGATAGCGTACTGGGCTCGGCGGCATCTTAAAGCGCAAGAAATGGCGAGTAAAATGCACTATTAAACTTCTAGGGTAGGGCAAACAGAGACCCGATAAGATGATTTTATATTATGGTTAATTTAAGAATTCAGCCACATTCTATCACATTTGTTCAATTTACGTCGCTCCTATTTCAGATAGCGTATTGGGCTAAGCGCCATCTCAAAGCGCATGAAATGGCGAGTGAAATGCACTATTAAACTTCTAGGATAAGGCAAACAGAGACCCGATTAGATCATTTTATATTACGGTTAATATAAGAATTCAGCGTAATTCTATCACATTTGTTCAACATACGTCGCTCCTATTTCAGATAGTGTACTGGGCTAGGCGGCATCTTAAAGCACGTGGAAGGGCGAGTAAAATGCACTACTAAACTTCTATGATAGGGCAATCAGAGTCCCGTTTAGATCATTTTATATTTTGTTTAATATAAGATTTCAGGGAAATTCTATCACATTTGTTCAATTTACGTCGCTCCTATTTCAGATAGCGTATTGGGCTAAGCGGCATCTCAAAGCGCATGAAATGGCGAGTAAAATGCACTATTAAACTTCTAGGGTAGGGCAAACAGAGACCCGATAAGATGATTTTATATTATGGTTAATTTAAGAATTCAGCCAAATTCTATCACATTTGTTCAATTTACGTCGCTCCTATTTCAGATAGCGTATTGGGCTAAGCTGCATCTCAAAGCGCATGAAATGGCGATTAAAATGCGCTGTTAAACTTCTAGGGTAGGGCAAACGGAGACCCGATTAGATAATTTTATATTATGGTTAATTTAAGAATTCAGCCAAATTCTATCACATTTGTTCAATTTACGTCGCTCCTATTTCAGATAGCGTACTGGGATAGGCGGAATCTTAAAGCGCGTGGATTGGCGAGTAAAATGCACTATTACACTTCTAGGGTAGGGCGAACAGAGACCCGATTAGATCATTTTACATTAAGGTTAATATAAGTATTCAGGGAAATTCTATCACATTTGTTCAATTTACGTCGCTCCTATTTCAGATAGCGTATTGGGCTAAGCTGCATCTCAAAGCGCAAGAAATGGCGATTAAAATGCGCTGTTAAACTTCTAGGGTAGGGCAAACGGAGACCCGATTAGATTATTTTATATTATGGATAATGTAAGAATTCAGCCAAATTCTATCACATTTGTTCAACTTACGTCTCTCCTATTTCAGCTAGCGTATTGGGCTAAGCGTCATCTCACAGCGCATGAAATGGCGAGTGAAATGCACTATTAAACTTCTAGGGTAGGGCGAACAGAGACCCGATTAGATCATTTTACATTAAGGTTAATATAAGTTTTCAGGGAAATTCTATCACATTTGTTCAATTTACGTCGCTCCAATTTCAGATAGCGTATTGGGCTAAGCGGCATCTCAAAGCGCATGAAATGGCGTGTAAAATGCACTGTTAAACTTCTAGGGTAGGGCAAACAGAGACCCGATTAGATCATTTTATATTATGGTTAATTTAAGAATTCAGCCAAATTCTATCACATTTGTTCAATTTACGTCGCTACTATTTCAGATAGCGTATTGGGCTAAGCGTCATCTCAAAGCGCATGAAATGGCGAGTAAAATGCACTATTAAACTTCTAGGGTAGGGCAAACAGAGACCCGATTAGATCATTTTATATTATGGTTAATTTATGAATTCAGCCAAATTCTATCACATTTGTTCAATTTACGTCGCTCCTATTTCAGATAGCGTACTGGGCTAGGCGGAATCTTAAAGCGCGTGGATTGGCGAGTAAAATGCACTATTAAACTTCTATGATAGGGCAATCAGAGACCCGATTAGATCATTTTATATTTTGGTTAATATAAGAATTCAGCGAAATTCTATCACAATTGTTCTATTTAAGTCGCTCCTATTTCAGATAGCGTATTGGGCTAAGCGTCATCTCAAAGCGCATGAAATGGCGAGTGAAATGCACTATTACACTTCTAGGGTAGGGCGAACAGAGACCGGATTAGATCATTTTACATTAAGGTTAATATAAGTATTCAGGGAAATTCTATCACATTTGTTCAATTTACGTCGCTCCTATTTCAGATAGCGTATTGGGCTAAGCGGCATCTCAAAGCGCATGAAATGGCGAGTAAAATGCACTGTTAAACATCTAGGGTAGGGCAAACAGAGACCCGATTAGATCATTTCATATTATGGTTTATTTAAGAATTCAGAAAAATTCTATCACATTTGTTCAACTTACGTCGCTCCTATTTCCGATAGCGTATTGGGCTAAGCTGCATCTCAAAGCGCATGAAATGGCGATTAAAATGCGCTGTTAAACTTCTAGGGTAGGGCAAACGGAGACCCGATTAGATAATTTTATATTATGGTTAATTTAAGAATTCAGCCAAATTCTATCACATTTGTTCAACTTACGTCGCTCCTATTTCAGATAGCGTACTGGGCTAGGCGGAATCTTAAAGCGCGTGGATTGGCGAGTAAAATGCACTATTAAACTTCTATGATAGGGCAATCAGAGACCCGATTAGATCATTTTATATTTTGGTTAATATAAGAATTCAGCGAAATTCTATCACAATTGTTCTATTTAAGTCGCTCCTATTTCATATAGCGTATTGGGCTAAGCGTCATCTCAAAGCGCATGAAATGGCGAGTGAAATGCACTATTACACTTCTAGGGTAGGGCGAACAGAGACCGGATTAGATCATTTTACATTAAGGTTAATATAAGTATTCAGGGAAATTCTATCACATTTGTTCAATTTACGTCGCTCCTATTTCAGATAGCGTATTGGGCTAAGCGGCATCTCAAAGCGCATGAAATGACGAGTGAAATGCACTATTAAACTTCTAGGATAAGGCAAACAGAGACCCGATTTGATCATTTTATATTACGGTTAATATAAGAATTCAGCGAAATTCTATCACAATTGTTCTATTTACGTCGCTCCTATTTCAGATAGCGTATTGGGATAAGCGGCATCTCAAAGCGCATGAAATGGCGAGTGAAATGCACTATTAAACTTCTATGGTAGGGCGAACAGAGACCCGATTAGATCATTTTACATTAAAGTTAATATAAGTATTCAGCGAGATTCTCTCACATTTGTTCAATTTACGTCGCTCCTATTTCAGATTGCGTATTGGGCTAAGCGGCATCTCAAAGCGCATGAAATGACGAGTGAAATGCACTATTAAACTTCTAGGATAAGGCAAACAGAGACCCGATTAGATCATTTTATATTACGGTTAATATAAGAATTCAGCGAAATTCTATCACATTTGTTCAATTTACGTCGCTCCTATTTCAGATAGCTTATTGGGCTAAGCGGCATCTCAAAGCGCATGAAATGGCGAATGAAATGCACTATTAAACTTCTAGGGTAGGGCGAACAAAGACCCGATTAGATCATTTTACATTAAGGTGTATATAAGAATTCCTGGAAATTCTATCACATTTGTTCAGTTTACGTCGCTCCTATTTCAGATTGCGTATTGGGCTAAGCGGCATCTCAAAGCGCATGAAATGGCGAGTAAAATGCACTATTAAACTTCTAGGGTAAGGCAAACAGAGACCCGATTAGATCATTTTATATTACGGTTAATATAAGAATACAGCGTAATTCTATCACATTTGTTCAACTTACGTCGCTCCTACTTCAGATAGCGTACTGGGCTCGGCGGCATCTTAAAGCGCAAGAAATGGCGAGTAAAATGCACTATTAAACTTCTAGGGTAGGGCAAACAGAGACCCGATAAGATCATTTTATATTATGGTTAATTTAAGAATTCAGCGAAACTCTATCATATTTGTTCAATTTACGTCGCTCCTATTTCAGATAGCGTATTGGGCTAAGCGGCATCTCAATGCGCATGAAATGGCGAGTAAAATGCACTATTAAACTTCTAGGGTAGGGCAAACAGAGACCCGATTAGATCATTTTATATTATGGTTAATTTAAGAATTCAGCCAAATTCTATCACATTTGTTCAATTTACGTCGCTCCTATTTCAGATAGCGTACTGGGCTAGACGGGATCTTAAAGCGCGTGGATTGGCGAGTAAAATGCACTATTAAACTTCTATGATAGGGCAAACAGAGACCCGATTAGATCATTTTATATTTTGGTTAATATAAGAATTCAGGGAAATTCTATCACATTTGATCAATTTACGTCGCTCCTATTTCAGATAGCGTATTGGGCTAAGCGGCATCTCAAAGCGCATGAAATGGCGAGTAAAATGCACTGCTAAACTTGTAGGGTAGGGCAAACAGAGACCCAATTAGATCATTTTATATTATGGTTAATTTAAGATGTCAGCAAAATTCTGTCACATTTGTTCAATTTACGTCGCTCCAATTTCAGATAGCGTACTGGGCTAGGCGGCATCTTAAAGCGCGTGGAATGGCGATCAAAATGCACTATTAAACTTCTATGATAGGGCAATCAGAGACCCGATTAGATCATTTTATATTACGGTTAATATAAGAATTCAGCGTAATTCTGTGACATTTTTTCAATTTACGTCGTTCCTATTTCAGCTAGCGTACTGGGCTAGGCGGGATCTTAAAACGCGAGGAATGGCGAGTAAAATGCACTGTTAAACTTCTATGATAGGGCAATCAGAGACACGATTAGATCACTTTATATTTTGGTTATTATAAGAATTCAGCGAAATTCTATCACATTTGTTCAATTTACGTCGCTCCTATTTCAGATTGCGTATTGGGCTAAGCGGCATCTCAAAGCGCATGAAATGGCGAGTGAAATGCACTATTAAACTTCTAGGGTAGGGCAAACAGAGACCCGATTAGATCATTTTATATTATGGTTAATTTAAGAATTCAGCCAAATTCTATCACATTTGTTCAATTTACGTCGCTCCTATTTCAGATAGCGTATTGGGCTAAGCTGCATCTCAAAGCGCAAGAAATGGCGATTAAAATGCGCTGTTAAACTTCTAGGGTAGGGCAAACGGAGACCCGATTAGATTATTTTATATTATGGATAATGTAAGAATTCAGCCAAATTCTATCACATTTGTTCAACTTACGTCTCTCCTATTTCAGCTAGCGTATTGGGCTAAGCGTCATCTCACAGCGCATGAAATGGCGAGTGAAATGCACTATTAAACTTCTAGGGTAGGGCGAACAGAGACCCGATTAGATCATTTTACATTAAGGTTAATATAAGTTTTCAGGGAAATTCTATCACATTTGTTCAATTTACGTCGCTCCAATTTCAGATAGCGTATTGGGCTAAGCGGCATCTCAAAGCGCATGAAATGGCGTGTAAAATGCACTGTTAAACTTCTAGGGTAGGGCAAACAGAGACCCGATTAGATCATTTTATATTATGGTTAATTTAAGAATTCAGCCAAATTCTATCACATTTGTTCAATTTACGTCGCTACTATTTCAGATAGCGTATTGGGCTAAGCGTCATCTCAAAGCGCATGAAATGGCGAGTAAAATGCACTATTAAACTTCTAGGGTAGGGCAAACAGAGACCCGATTAGATCATTTTATATTATGGTTAATTTATGAATTCAGCCAAATTCTATCACATTTGTTCAATTTACGTCGCTCCTATTTCAGATAGCGTACTGGGCTAGGCGGAATCTTAAAGCGCGTGGATTGGCGAGTAAAATGCACTATTAAACTTCTATGATAGGGCAATCAGAGACCCGATTAGATCATTTTATATTTTGGTTAATATAAGAATTCAGCGAAATTCTATCACAATTGTTCTATTTAAGTCGCTCCTATTTCAGATAGCGTATTGGGCTAAGCGTCATCTCAAAGCGCATGAAATGGCGAGTGAAATGCACTATTACACTTCTAGGGTAGGGCGAACAGAGACCGGATTAGATCATTTTACATTAAGGTTAATATAAGTATTCAGGGAAATTCTATCACATTTGTTCAATTTACGTCGCTCCTATTTCAGATAGCGTATTGGGCTAAGCGGCATCTCAAAGCACATGAAATGGCGAGTAAAATGCACTGTTAAACATCTAGGGTAGGGCAAACAGAGACCCGATTAGATCATTTCATATTATGGTTTATTTAAGAATTCAGAAAAATTCTATCACATTTGTTCAACTTACGTCGCTCCTATTTCCGATAGCGTATTGGGCTAAGCTGCATCTCAAAGCGCATGAAATGGCGATTAAAATGCGCTGTTAAACTTCTAGGGTAGGGCAAACGGAGACCCGATTAGATAATTTTATATTATGGTTAATTTAAGAATTCAGCCAAATTCTATCACATTTGTTCAACTTACGTCGCTCCTATTTCAGATAGCGTACTGGGATAGGCGGAATCTTAAAGCGCGTGGATTGGCGAGTAAAATGCACTATTACACTTCTAGGGTAGGGCGAACAGAGACCCGATTAGATCATTTTACGTTAAGGTTAATATAAGTATTCAGGGAAATTCTATCACATTTGTTCAATTTACGTCGCTCCTATTTCAGATAGCGTATTGGGCTAAGCGGCATCTCAAAGCGCATGAAATGGCGAGTAAAATGCACTGTTAAACATCTAGGGTAGGGCAAACAGAGACCCGATTAGATCATTTCATATTATGGTTTATTTAAGAATTCAGAAAAATTCTATCACATTTGTTCAATTTACGTCGCTCCTATTTCAGATAGCGTATTGGGCTAAGCTGCATCTCAAAGCGCAAGAAATGGCGATTAAAATGCGCTGTTAAACTTCTAGGTTAGGGCAAACGGAGACCCGATTAGATCATTTTATATTATGGATAATTTAAGAATTCAGCCAAATTCTATCACATTTGTTCAACTTACGTCTCTCCTATTTCAGATAGCGTACTGGGCTAGGCGGAATCTTAAAGCGCGTGGATTGGCGAGTAAAATGCACTATTAAACTTCTATGATAGGGCAATCAGAGACCCGATTAGATCATTTTATATTTTGGTTAATATAAGAATTCAGCGAAATTCTATCACAATTGTTCTATTTAAGTCGCTCCTATTTCAGATAGCGTATTGGGCTAAGCGTCATCTCAAAGCGCATGAAATGGCGAGTGAAATGCACTATTACACTTCTAGGGTAGGGCGAACAGAGACCGGATTAGATCATTTTACATTAAGGTTAATATAAGTATTCAGGGAAATTCTATCACATTTGTTCAATTTACGTCGCTCCTATTTCAGATAGCGTATTGGGCTAAGCGGCATCTCAAAGCGCATGAAATGACGAGTGAAATGCACTATTAAACTTCTAGGATAAGGCAAACAGAGACCCGATTTGATCATTTTATATTACGGTTAATATAAGAATTCAGCGAAATTCTATCACAATTGTTCTATTTACGTCGCTCCTATTTCAGATAGCGTATTGGGATAAGCGGCATCTCAAAGCGCATGAAATGGCGAGTGAAATGCACTATTAAACTTCTATGGTAGGGCGAACAGAGACCCGATTAGATCATTTTACATTAAAGTTAATATAAGTATTCAGCGAGATTCTCTCACATTTGTTCAATTTACGTCGCTCCTATTTCAGATTGCGTATTGGGCTAAGCGGCATCTCAAAGCGCATGAAATGACGAGTGAAATGCACTATTAAACTTCTAGGATAAGGCAAACAGAGACCCGATTAGATCATTTTATATTACGGTTAATATAAGAATTCAGCGAAATTCTATCACATTTGTTCAATTTACGTCGCTCCTATTTCAGATAGCTTATTGGGCTAAGCGGCATCTCAAAGCGCATGAAATGGCGAATGAAATGCACTATTAAACTTCTAGGGTAGGGCGAACAAAGACCCGATTAGATCATTTTACATTAAGGTGTATATAAGAATTCCTGGAAATTCTATCACATTTGTTCAGTTTACGTCGCTCCTATTTCAGATTGTGTATTGGGCTAAGCGGCATCTCAAAGCGCATGAAATGGCGAGTAAAATGCACTATTAAACTTCTAGGGTAAGGCAAACAGAGACCCGATTAGATCATTTTATATTACGGTTAATATAAGAATACAGCGTAATTCTATCACATTTGTTCAACTTACGTCGCTCCTACTTCAGATAGCGTACTGGGCTCGGCGGCATCTTAAAGCGCAAGAAATGGCGAGTAAAATGCACTATTAAACTTCTAGGGTAGGGCAAACAGAGACCCGATAAGATCATTTTATATTATGGTTAATTTAAGAATTCAGCCAAATTCTATCACATTTGTTCAATTTACGTCGCTCCTATTTCAGATAGCGTACTGGGCTAGACGGGATCTTAAAGCGCGTGGATTGGCGAGTAAAATGCACTATTAAACTTCTATGATAGGGCAAACAGAGACCCGATTAGATCATTTTATATTTTGGTTAATATAAGAATTCAGGGAAATTCTATCACATTTGATCAATTTACGTCGCTCCTATTTCAGATAGCGTATTGGGCTAAGCGGCATCTCAAAGCGCATGAAATGGCGAGTAAAATGCACTGCTAAACTTGTAGGGTAGGGCAAACAGAGACCCAATTAGATCATTTTATATTATGGTTAATTTAAGATGTCAGCAAAATTCTGTCACATTTGTTCAATTTACGTCGCTCCAATTTCAGATAGCGTACTGGGCTAGGCGGCATCTTAAAGCGCGTGGAATGGCGATCAAAATGCACTATTAAACTTCTATGATAGGGCAATCAGAGACCCGATTAGATCATTTTATATTACGGTTAATATAAGAATTCAGCGTAATTCTGTGACATTTTTTCAATTTACGTCGTTCCTATTTCAGCTAGCGTACTGGGCTAGGCGGGATCTTAAAACGCGAGGAATGGCGAGTAAAATGCACTGTTAAACTTCTATGATAGGGCAATCAGAGACACGATTAGATCACTTTATATTTTGGTTATTATAAGAATTCAGCGAAATTCTATCACATTTGTTCAATTTACGTCGCTCCTATTTCAGATTGCGTATTGGGCTAAGCGGCATCTCAAAGCGCATGAAATGGCGAGTGAAATGCACTATTAAACTTCTAGGATAAGGCAAACAGAGACCCGATTAGATCATTTTATATTACGGTTAATATAAGAATTCAGCGAAATTCTATCACATTTGTTCAATTTACGTCGCTCCTATTTCAGATAGCTTATTGGGCTAAGCGGCATCTCAAAGCGCATGAAATGGCGAGTGAAATGCACTATTAAACTTCTAGGGTAGGGCGAACAAAGACCCGATTAGATCATTTTACATTAAGGTGTATATAAGAATTCCGGGAAATTCTATCACATTTGTTCAATTTACGTCGCTCCTATTTCAGATTGCGTATTGGGCTAAGCGGCATCTCAAAGCGCATGAAATGGCGAGTAAAATGCACTATTAAACTTCTAGGGTAAGGCAAACAGAGACCCGATTAGATCATTTTATATTACGGTTAATATAATAATTCAGCGTAATTCTATCACATTTGTTCAACTTACGTCGCTCCTACTTCAGATAGCGTATTGGGCTAAGCGCCATCTCAAAGCGCATGAAATGGCGAGTAAAATGCACTATTAAACTTCTAGGGTAGGGCAAACAGAGACCCGATTAGATCATTTTATATTATGGTTAATTTAAGAATTCAGCCAAATTTTATCACATTTGTTCAATTTACGTCGCTCCTATTTCAGATAGCGTACTGGGCTAGGCGGAATCTTAAAGCGCGTGGATTGGCGAGTAAAATGCACTATTAAACTTCTATGATAGGGCAATCAGAGACCCGATTAGATCATTTTATATTTTGGTTAATATAAGAATTCCGGGAAATTCTATCACATTTGTTCAATTTACGTCGCTCCTATTTCAGATTGCGTATTGGGCTAAGCGGCATCTCAAAGCGCATGAAATGGCGAGTACAATGCACTGCTAAACTTGTAGGGTAGGGCAAACAGAGACCCGATTAGATCATTTTATATTATGGTTAATTTAAGATGTCAGCAAAATTCTGTCACATTTGTTCAATTTACGTCGCTCCAATTTCAGATAGCGTACTGGGCTAGGCGGCATCTTAAAGCGCGTGGAAGGGCGAGTAAAATGCACTACTAAACTTCTATGATAGGGAATCAGACTCCCGATTATATCATTTTATATTTTGGTTAATATAAGAATTCAGCGAAATTCTATCACATTTGTTCAATTTACGTCGCTCCTATTTCAGATAGCTATTTGGGCTAAGAGGCATCTCAAAGCGCATGAAATGACGAGTGAAATGCACTATTAAACTTCTAGGATAAGGCAAACAGAGACCCGATTAGATCATTTTATATTACGGTTAATATAAGAATTCAGCGTAATTCTATCACATTTGTTCAATTTACGTCGCTGATATTTCAGATATCGTATTGGGCTAAGCGGCATCCCAAAGCGCAAGAAATGGCGAGTGAAATGCACTATTACACTTCTAGGGTAGGGCGAACAGAGACCCGATTAGTTCATTTTACATTAAGGTTAATATAAGTATTCAGGGAAATTCTATCACATTTGTTCAATTTACGTCGCTCCTATTTCAGATAGCGTATTGGGCTAAGCGGCATCTCAAAGCCCATGAAATGGCGAGTAAAATGCACTGTTAAACTTCTAGGGTAGGGCAAACAGAGACCCGATTAGATCATTTCATATTTTGGTTAATATAAGAATTCAGAAAAATTCTATCATATTTGTTCAATTTACGTCGCTCCTATTTCAGATAGCGTATTGGGCTAAGCGGCATCTCTAATCGCATGAAATGGCGAGTAAAACGCACTATTAAACTTCTAGGATAAGGCAAACAGACACCCGATTAGATCATTTTATATTATGGTTAATTTAAGAATTCAGCCAAATTCTATCACATTTGTTCAATTTACGTCGCTCCTATTTCAGATAGCGTACTGGGCTAGGCGGAATCTTAAAGCGCGTGGAATGGCGAGTAAAGTGCACTATTAAACTTCTATGATATGGCAATCAGAGACCCGATTAGATCATTTTATATTTTGGTTAGTATAAGTATTCAGGGAAATTCTATCACATTTGTTCAATTTACGTCGCTCCTATTTCAGATAGCGTATTGGGCTAAGTGGCATCTCAAAGCGCATGAAATGGCGAGTAAAATTCACTGCTAAACTTGTAGGGTAGGGCAAACAGAGTCCGATTACATCATTTTATATTACGGTTAATATAAGAATTCAGCGTAATTCTATCACATTTGTTCAACTTACGTCGCTCCTACTTCAGATAGCGTACTGGGCTCGGCGGCATCTTAAAGCGCAAGAAATGGCGAGTAAAATGCACTATTAAACTTCTGGGGTAGGGCAAACAGAGACCCGATAAGATGATTTTATATTATGGTTAATATAAGAATTCAGCGAAACTCTATCATATTTGTTCAATTTACGTCGCTCCTATTTCAGACAGCGTATTGGGCTAAGCGGCATCTCAATGCGCATGAAATGGCGAGTAAAATGCACTATTAAACTTCTAGGATAAGGCAAACAGGGACCCGATTAGATCATTTTATATTACGGTTAATATAAGAATTCAGCGTAATTCTATCACATTTGTTCAACTTACGTCGCTCCTATTTCAGATAGCGTACTGGGCTAGGTGGCATCTTATAGCGCGTGGAATGTCGAGTAAAATGCACGACTAAACTTCTATGATAGGGCAATCAGAGTCCCGTTTAGATCATTTCATATTTTGTTTAATATAAGATTTCAGGGAAGTTCTATCACATGTGTTCAATTTACGTCGCTCCTATTTCAGATAGCGTATTGGGCTAAGCGGCATCTCAAAGCGCATGAAATGGCGAGTAAAATGCACTGCTAAACTTGTAGGGTAGGGCAAACAGAGACCCGATTAGATCATTTTATATTATGGTTAATTTAAGGTGTCAGCAAAATTCTGTCTCATTTGTTCAATTTACGTCGCTCCAATTTCAGATAGCGTACTGGGCTAGGCGGCATCTTAAAGCGCGTGGAAGGGCGAGTAAAATGCACTACTAAACTTCTATGATAGGGAATCAGAGTCCCGATTATATCATTTTATATTTTGGTTAATATAAGAATTCAGCGAAATTCTATCACATTTGTTCAATTTACGTCGCTCCTATTTCAGATAGCTATTTGGGCTAAGAGGCATCTCAAAGCGCATGAAATGACGAGTGAAATGCACTATTAAACTTCTAGGATAAGGCAAACAGAGACCCGATTAGATCATTTTATATTACGGTTAATATAAGAATTCAGCGTAATTCTATCACATTTGTTCAATTTACGTCGCTGATATTTCAGATATCGTATTGGGCTAAGCGGCATCCCAAAGCGCAAGAAATGGCGCGTAAAATGCACTATTAAACTTCTAGGGTAGGGCAAACAGAGACCCGATAAGATCATTTTATATTATGGTTAATTTAAGAATTCAGCGAAACTCTATCATATTTGTTCAATTTACGTCGCTCCTATTTCAGATAGCGTATTGGGCTAAGCGGCATCTCAATGCGCATGAAATGGCGAGTAAAATGCACTATTAAACTTCTAGGGTAGGGCAAACAGAGACCCGATTAGATCATTTTATATTATGGTTAATTTAAGAATTCAGCCAAATTCTATCACATTTGTTCAATTTACGTCGCTCCTATTTAAGATAGCTTATTGGGCTAAGCGGCATCTCAAAGCGCATGAAATGACGAGTGAAAGGCACTATTAAACTTCTAGGGTAGGGCGAACAGAGAACCGATTAGATCATTTTACATTAAGGTTAATATAAGAATTCAGGGAAATTCTATCACGTTTTTCAATTTACGTCGCTCCTATTTCAGATAGCGTATTGGGCTAAGCGGCATCTCAAACCGCATGAAATGGCGAGTAAAATGCACTGTTAAACTTCTAGGGTACGGCAATCAGAGAGCCGATTAGATCATTTTATATTACGATTAATATAAGAATTCAGCGTATTTCTACCACATTTGTTCAATTTACGTCGCTGATATTTCAGATAGCGTATTGGGCTAAGCGGCATCTCAAAGCGCAAGAAATGGCGAGTAAAATGAACTGTTAAACTTCTAGGGTAGGGCAAACGGCGACCCGATAAGATCATTTTATTTTATGGTTAATTTAAGAATTCAGCGAAACTCTATCACATTTGTTCAATGGACGTCGCTCCTATTGCAGATATCGTATTGGGCTAAGCGGCATCTCAAAGCGCATGAAATGGCGAGTAAAATGCACTATTAAACTTCTAGGGTAAGGCAAACAGAGACCCGATTAGAGCATTTCATATTATGGTTAATTTTAGAATTCGGCCAAATTCTATCACATTTGTTCAATTTACGTCACTACTATTTCAGATAGCGTATTGGGCTAAGCGGAATCTCAAAGCGCATGAAATGACGAGTGAAAGGCACTATTAAACTTCTAGGGTAGGGCGAACAGAGAACCGATTAGATCATTTTACATTAAGGTTAATATAAGAATTCAGGGAAATTCTATCACGTTTTTCAATTTACGTCGCTCCTATTTCAGATAGCGTATTGGGCTAAGCGGCATCTCAAACCGCATGAAATGGCGAGTAAAATGCACTGTTAAACTTCTAGGGTAGGGCAATCAGAGAGCCGATTAGATCATTTTATATTACGATTAATATAAGAATTCAGCGTAATTCTACCACATTTGTTCAATTTACGTCGCTGATATTTCAGATAGCGTATTGGGCTAAGCGGCATCTCAAAGCGCAAGAAATGGCGAGTAAAATGAACTGTTAAACTTCTAGGGTAGGGCAAACGGCGACCCGATAAGATCATTTCATTTTATGGTTAATTTAAGAATTCAGCGAAACTCTATCACATTTGTTCAATTTACGTCGCTCCTATTTCAGATAGCGTATTGGGCTAAGCGGCATCTCATAGCGCATGAAATGGCGAGTAAAATGCACTGTTAAACATCTAGGGTAGGGCAAACAGAGACCCGATTAGATCATTTCATATTATGGTTTATTTAAGAATTCAGAAAAATTCTATCACATTTGTTCAATTTACGTCGCTCCTATTTCAGATAGCGTATTGGGCAAAGCTGCATCTCAAAGCGCATGAAATGGCGATTAGAATGCGCTGTTAAACTTCTAGGGTAGGGCAAACGGAGACCCGATTAGATCAATTTATACTATGGTTAATTTAAGAATTCAGCCAAATTCTATCACATTTGTTCAATTTACGTCGCTCCTATTTCAGATAGCGTACTGGGCTAGGCGGAATCGTAAAGCGCGTGGATTGGCGAGTAAAATGCACTATTAAACTTCTTTGATAGGGCAATCAGAGACCCGATTAGATCATTTTATATTTTGGTTAATTTAAGAATTCAGCGAAATTCTATCACAATTGTTCTCTTTACGTCGCTCCTATTTCAGATAGCGTATTGGGCTAAGCGGCATCTCAAAGCGCATGAAATGGCGAGTGAAATGCACTATTAAACTTCTTTGATAGGGCAATCAGAGACCCGACTAGATCATTTTATATTTTGGTTAATATAAGAATTCAGCGAAATTCTATCACAATTGTTCTATTTACGTCGCTCCTATTTCAGATAGCGTATTGGGCTAAGCGGCATCTCAAAGCGCATGAAATGGCGAGTGAAATGCACTATTAAACTTCTAGGGTAGGGCGAACGGAGACCTGATTAGATCATTTTACATTAAGGTTAATATAAGTATTCAGGGAAATTCTATCACATTGGTTCAATTTACGTCGCTCCCATTTCAGATAGCGTATTGGGCTAAGCGGCATCTCAAAGAGCATGAAATGGCGAGTAAAATGCACTGTTAAACTTCTAGGGTAGGGCAAAACAGAGACCCGATTAGATTATTTCATATTATGGTTTATTTAAGAATTCAGAAAAATTCTATCACATTTGTTCAATTTACGTCGCTCCTATTTCAGATAGCGTATTGGGCTAAGCGGCATCTCAAAGCGCATGAAATGACGAGTGAAATGCACTATTAAACTTCTAGGATAAGGCAAACTGAGACCCGATTTGGTAATTTTATATTACGGTTAATATAAGAATTCAGAGTAATTCTATCACATTTGTTCAATTTACGTCGCTCCAATTTCAGATAGCGTACTGGGCTAGGCGGCATCTTAAAGCGCGTGGAATGGCGAGCAAAATGCACTATTAAACTTCTATGATAGGGCAATCAGAGACCCGACTAGATCATTTCATATTATGGTTTATTTAAGAATTCAGCGAAATTCTATCACAATTGTTCAATTTACGTCGCTCCTATTTCAGATAGCGTATTGGGCTAAGCGGCATCTCAAAGCGCATGAAATGACGAGTGAAAGGCACTATTAAACTTCTAGGGTAGGGCGAGCAGAGAACCGATTAGATCATTTTACATTAAGGTTAATATAAGAATTCAGGGAAATTCTATCACGTTTTTCAATTTACGTCGCTCCTATTTCAGATAGCGTATTGGGCTAAGCGGCATCTCAAACCGCATGAAATGGCGAGTAAAATGCACTGTTAAACTTCTAGGGTAGGGCAATCAGAGAGCCGATTAGATCATTATATATTACGATTAATATAAGAATTCAGCGTAATTCTACCACATTTGTTCAATTTACGTCGCTGATATTTCAGATAGCGTATTGGGCTAAGCGGCATCTCAAAGCGCAAGAAATGGCGAGTAAAATGAACTGTTACACTTCTAGGGTAGGGCAATCAGAGAGCCGATTAGATCATTTTATATTACGATTAATATAAGAATTCAGCGTAATTCTACCACATTTGTTCAATTTACGTCGCTGATATTTCAGATAGCGTATTGGGCTAAGCGGCATCTCAAAGCGCAAGAAATGGCGAGTAAAATGAACTGTTAAACTTCTAGGGTAGGGCAAACGGCGACCCGATAAGATCATTTTATTTTATGGTTAATTTAAGAATTCAGCGAAACTCTATGACATTTGTTCAATGGACGTCGCTCCTATTGCAGATAGCGTATTGGGCTAAGCGGCATCTCAAAGCGCATGAAATGGCGAGTAAAATGCACTATTAAACTTCTAGGGTAAGGCAAACAGAGACCCGATTAGATGATTTTATATTACGGTTAATATAAGAATTCAGCGTAATTCTATCACATTTGTTCAACTCACGTCGCTCCTATTTCAGATAGCGTACTGGGCTAGGCGGCATCTTAAAGCGCGTGGATTGGGGAGTGAAATGCACTATTACACTTCTAAGGTAGGGCGAACAGAGACCCGATTAGATCATTTTACATTAAGGTTAATATAGGTATTCAGGGAAATTCTATCACATTTGTTCAATTTACGTCGCTCCTATTTCAGATAGCGTATTGGGCTAAGCGGCATCTCAAACCCCTTGAAATGGCGAGTAAAATGCACTGTTAAACTTCTAGGGTCGGGCAAACAGAGACCCGATTAGATCATTTCATATTTTGGTTAATATAAGAATTCAGCGAAATTCTATCACATTTGTTCAATTTACGTCGCTCCTATTTCAGATAGCGTATTGGGCTAAGCGGCATCTCTAATCGCATGAAATGGCGAGTACAATGCACTATTACACTTCTGGGGTAAGGCAAACAGAGACCCGATTAGATCATTTTATATTATGGTTAATTTAAGAATTCAGCCAAACTCTATCACATTTGTTCAATGGACGTCGCTCCTATTGCAGATAGCGTATTGGGCTAAGCGGCATCTCAAACCGCATGAAATGGCGAGTAAAATGCACTGTTAAACTTCTAGGGTAGGGCAATCAGAGAGCCGGTTAGATCATTTTATATTACGGTTAATATAAGAATTCAGCGTAATTCTACCACATTTGTTCAATATACGTCGCTGATATTTCAGATAGCGTATTGGGCTAAGCGGCATCTCAAAGCGCAAGAAATGGCGAGTAAAATGCACTGTTAAACTTCTAGGGTAGGGCAAACGGCGACCCGATAAGATCATTTTATTTTATGGTTAATTTAAGAATTCAGCGAAACTCTATCATATTTGTTCAATTTACGTCGCTCCTATTTCAGATAGCGTATTGGGCTAAGCGGCAGCTCAATGCGCATGAAATGGCGAGTAAAATGCACTATTAAACTTCTAGGATAAGGCAAACAGAGACCCGATTAGATCATTTTATATTACGGTTAATATAAGAATTCAGCGTAATTCTATCACATTTTATCAACTTACGTCGCTCCTATATCAGATAGCGTACTGGGCTCGGCGGCATCTTAAAGCGCAAGAAATGGCGAGTAAAATGCACTATTAAACTTCTAGGGTAGGGCAAACAGAGACCCGATTAGATCATTTTATATTACGGTTAATATAAGAATTCAGCGTAATTCTATCACATTTGTTCAACTTACGTCGCTCCTATATCAGATAGCGTACTGGGCTCGGCGGCATCTTAAAGCGCAAGAAATGGCGAGTAAAATGCACTATTAAACTTCTAGGGTAGGGCAAACAGAGACCCGATTAGATCATTTTATATTACGGTTAATATAAGAATTCAGCGTAATTCTATCACATTTGTTCAACTTACGACGCTCCTATTTCAGATAGCGTACTGGGCTAGGCGGCATCTTAAAGCGCGTGGAAGGGTGAGTAAAATGCACTACTAAACTTATAGGGTAGGGCAAACAGAGACCCGATTAGATCATATTATATTATGGTTAATTTAAGAATTCAGCAAAATTCTATCACATTTCTTCAATTTACATCGCTCCTATTTCAGATATCGTATTGGGCTAAGCGGCAACTCAAAGCGCATGAAATGACGAGTGAAATGCAGTATTAAACTTCTAGGGTAGGGCGAACAGAGACCCGATTAGATCATTTTACATTAAGGTTAATATAAGAATTCAGCGAAGTTCTATCACATTTGTTCAATTTACGTCGCTCCTATTTCAGATAGCGTATTGGGCTAAGCGGCAGCTCAATGCGCAT
The DNA here is from genome assembly GCA_916610135.2 of Macropis europaea. Taxonomy (NCBI): domain Eukaryota; kingdom Metazoa; phylum Arthropoda; class Insecta; order Hymenoptera; family Melittidae; genus Macropis; species Macropis europaea. Next base: position 23,780 of record CAKAJE020002043.1, read on the forward strand.
GAAATGGCGAGTAAAATGCACTATTAAACTTCTAGGATAAGGCAAACAGAGACCCGATTAGATCATTTTATATTACGGTTAATATAAGAATTCAGCGTAATTCTATCACATTTTATCAACTTACGTCGCTCCTATATCAGATAGCGTACTGGGCTCGGCGGCATCTTAAAGCGCAAGAAATGGCGAGTAAAATGCACTATTAAACTTCTAGGGTAGGGCAAACAGAGACCCGATTAGATCATTTTATATTACGGTTAATATAAGAATTCAGCGTAATTCTATCACATTTGTTCAACTTACGTCGCTCCTATATCAGATAGCGTACTGGGCTCGGCGGCATCTTAAAGCGCAAGAAATGGCGAGTAAAATGCACTATTAAACTTCTAGGGTAGGGCAAACAGAGACCCGATTAGATCATTTTATATTACGGTTAATATAAGAATTCAGCGTAATTCTATCACATTTGTTCAACTTACGACGCTCCTATTTCAGATAGCGTACTGGGCTAGGCGGCATCTTAAAGCGCGTGGAAGGGTGAGTAAAATGCACTACTAAACTTATAGGGTAGGGCAAACAGAGACCCGATTAGATCATATTATATTATGGTTAATTTAAGAATTCAGCAAAATTCTATCACATTTGTTCAATTTACATCGCTCCTATTTCAGATATCGTATTGGGCTAAGCGGCAACTCAAAGCGCATGAAATGACGAGTGAAATGCAGTATTAAACTTCTAGGGTAGGGCGAACAGAGACCCGATTAGATCATTTTACATTAAGGTTAATATAAGAATTCAGCGAAGTTCTATCACATTTGTTCAATTTACGTCGCTCCTATTTCAGATAGCTTATTGGGCTAAGCGGCATCTCAAAGCGCATGAAATGGCGAGTGAAATGCGCTATTAAACTTCTAGGGTAGGACGAACAAAGACCCGATTAGATCATTTTACATTAAGGGGTATATAAGAATTCAGTGAAATTCTATCACATTTGTTCAATTTACGTCGCTCCTATTTCAGATAGCGTATTGGGCTAAGCGCCATCTCAAAGCGCATGAAATGGCGAGCAAAGTGCACTATTAAACTTCGAGGGTAGGGCAAACAGAGACCCGATTAGATAATTTTATATTACGGTTAATATAATAATTGAGCGTAATTCTATCACATTTGTTCAACTTACGTCGCTCCTATTTCAGATAGCGTACTGGGCTAGGCGGCATCTCAAAGCGCATGTAATGACGAGTGAAATGCACTATTAAACATCTATGATAGGGCAAACAGAGACCCGATTAGATCATTTGATATTATGGTTAATTTAAGAATTCAGCGAAATTCCATCACATTTGTTCAATGGACGTCGCTCCTATTGCAGATAGCGTATTGGGCTAAGCGGCGTCTCAAAGCGCATGAAATGGCGAGTAAAATGCACTATTAAACTTCTAGGGTAAGGCAAACAGAGACCCGATTAGATGATTTTATATTACGGTTAATATAAGAATTCAGCGTAATTCTATCATATTTGTTCAATTCACGTCGCTCCTATTTCAGATAGCGTACTGGGCTAGGCGGAATCTTAAAGCGCGTGGATTGGCGAGTAAAATGCACTATTAAACTTGTATGATAGGGCAATCAGAGACCCGATTAGATCATTTTATATTTTGGTTAATATAAGAATTCAGCGAAATTCTATCACAATTGTTCTATTTACGTCGCTCCTATTTCAGATAGCGTATTGGGCTAAGCGGCATCTCAAAGCGCATGAAATGTCGAGTGAAATGCACTACTACACTTCTAGGGTAGGGCGAACAGAGACCCGATTAGATCATTTTACATTAAGGTTAATATAAGTATTCAGGGAAATTCTATCACATTTGTTCAATTTACGTCGCTCCTATTTCAGATAGCGTATTGGGCTAAGCGGCATCTCAAAGCGCATGAAATGGCGAGTAAAATGCACTGTTAAACATCTAGGGTAGGGCAAACAGAGACCCGATTAGATCATTTCATATTATGGTTTATTTAAGAATTCAGAAAAATTCTATCACATTTGTTCAATTTACGTCGCTCCTATTTCAGATAGCGTATTGGGCAAAGCTGCATCTCAAAGCGCATGAAATGGCGATTAGAATGCGCTGTTAAACTTCTAGGGTAGGGCAAACGGAGACCCGATTAGATCAATTTATACTATGGTTAATTTAAGAATTCAGCCAAATTCTATCACATTTGTTCAATTTACGTCGCTCCTATTTCAGATAGCGTACTGGGCTAGGCGGAATCGTAAAGCGCGTGGATTGGCGAGTAAAATGCACTATTAAACTTCTTTGATAGGGCAATCAGAGACCCGATTAGATCATTTTATATTTTGGTTAATTTAAGAATTCAGCGAAATTCTATCACAATTGTTCTCTTTACGTCGCTCCTATTTCAGATAGCGTATTGGGCTAAGCGGCATCTCAAAGCGCATGAAATGGCGAGTGAAATGCACTATTAAACTTCTAGGGTAGGGCAAACGGAGACCCGATAAGATCATTTTATATTATGGTTAATTTAAGAATTCAGCGAAACTCTATCATATTTGTTCAATTTACGTCGCTCCTATTTCAGATAGCGTATTGGGCTAAGCGGCATCTCAATGCGCATGAAATGGCGAGTAAAATGCACTATTAAACTTCTAGGATAAGGCAAACAGAGACCCGATTAGGTCATTTTATATTACGTTTAATATAAGAATTCAGCGTAATTCTATCACATTTGTTCAATTTACGTTGCTGATATTTCAGATAGCGTATTGGGCTAAGCGGCATCTCAAAGCGCAAGAAATGGCGAGTAAAATGCACTGTTAAACTTCTAGGGTAGGGCAAACGGAGACCCGATAAGATCATTTTATATTATGGTTAATTTAAGAATTCAGCAAAATTCTGTCACATTTGTTCAATTTACATCGCTCCTATTTCAGATATCGTAATGGGCTAAGCGGCAACTCAAAGCGCATGAAATGACGAGTGAAATGCACTATTAAACTTCTAGGGTTGGGCGAACAAAGACCCGATTAGATCATTTTACATTAAGATTATTATAAGAATTCAGCGAAATTCCATCACATTTCTTCAATTTACGTCGCTCCTATTTCAGATAGCGTATTGGGCTAAGCGCCATCTCAAAGCGCATGAAATGGCGAGCAATGTGCACTATTAAACTTCTAGGATAAGGCAAACAGAGACCCGATTAGATAATTTTATATTACGGTTAATATAAGAATTCAGGGTAATTCTATCACATTTGTTCAATTTACATCGCTTCTATTTCAGATATCGTATTGGGCTAAGCGGCAACTCAAAGCGCATGAAATGACGAGTGATATGCACTATTAAACTTCTAGGGTTGGGCGAACAAAGACCCGATTAGATCATTTTACATTAAGATTATTATAAGAATACAGTGAAATTCTATCACATTTGTTCAATTTACGTCGCTCCTATTTCAGCTAGCGTATTGGGCTAAGCGGCATCTCAAAGCGCATGAAATGGCGAGTAAAATGCACTATTAAACTTCTAGGGTAGGGCAAACAGAGACCCGATTAGATCATTTTATATTATGGTTAATTTCAGAATTCAGCGTAATTCTATCACATTTGTTCAACTTACGTCGCTCCTATTTCAGATAGCGTACTGGGCTAGGCGGCATCTTAAAGCGCGTGGAAGGGCGAGTAAAATGCACTACTAAACTTCTATGATAGGGCAATCAGAGTCCCGATTAGATCATTTTATATTTTGGTTAATATAAGAATTCAGCGAAATTCTATCACATTTGTTCAATTTACGTTGCTCCTATTTCAGATAGCGTGTTGGGCTAAGCGGCACCTCAAAGCGCATGAAATGACGAGTGAAATGCACTATTAAACTTCTATGGTTGGGCGAACAAAGACCCGGTTAGATCATTTTACATTAAGATTATTATAAGAATTCAGCGAAATTCTATCACATTTGTTCAATTTACGTCGCTGATATTTCAGATAGCGTATTGGGCTAAGCGGCATCTCAAAGCGCAAGAAATGGCGAGTAAAATGCACTCTTAAACTTCTAGGGTAGGGCAAACAGAGACCCGATAAGATCATTCTATATTATGGTTAATTTAAGAATTCAGCGAAACTCTATCATATTTGTTCAATTTACGTCGCTCCTATTTCAGATAGCGTACTGGGCTAGGTGGCATCTTAAAACGCGAGGAATGACGAGTAATATGCACTGTTCAACTTCTATGATAGGGCAATCAGAGACCCGATTAGATCATTTTATATTTTGGTTATTATAAGAATTCAGCGAAATTCTATCACATTTGTTCAATTTACGTCGCTCCTATTTCAGATAGCTTATTGGGCTAAGCGGCATCTCAAAGCGCATGAAATGACGAGTGAAATGCACTATTAAGCATCTAGGGTAGTGCAAACAAAGACCCGATTAGATCATTTTACATCAAGTGTATATAACAATTCAGGGAAATTCTATCACATTTGTTCAATTTGCGTCGCTCCTATTTCAGATAGCGTATTGGGCTAAGCGCCATCTCAGAGCGCATGAAATGGCGAGCAATGTGCACTATTAAACTTCTAGGGTAGGGCAAACAGAGACCCGATTAGATAATTTTATATTACGGTTAATATAATAATTGAGCGTAATTCTATCACATTCGTTCAACTTACGCCGCTCCTATTTCAGATAGCGTACTGGGCTAGGCGGCATCTCAAAGTGCAAGAAATGACGAGTGAAATGCACTATTAAACATCTATGATAGGGCAAACAGAGACCCGATTAGATCATTTTATATTATGGTTAATTTAAGAATTCAGCGAAATTCTATCACATTTGTTCAATGTACGTTGCTCCTATTGCAGATAGCGTATTGGGCTAAGCGGGATCTCAAAGCGCATGAAATGGCGAGTAAAATGCACTATTAAACTTCTAGGGTAAGGCAAACAGAGACCCGATCAGATCATTTTATATTACGGTTAATATAAGGATTCAGCGTAATTCTATCATATTTGTTCAATTTACGTCGCTCCTATTTCAGATGCGTATTGGGCTAAGCGGCATCTCAAAGCGCATGAAATGGCGAGTAAAATGCACTATTAAACTTCTAGGATAAGGCAAACAGAGACCCGATTAGATCATTTTATATTACGTTTAATATAAGAATTCAGCGTAATTCTATCACATTTGTTCAATTTACGTCGCTGATATTTCAGATAGCGTATTGGGCTAAGCGGCATCTCAAAGCGCAAGAAATGGCGAGTAAAATGCGCTGTTAAACTTCTAGGGTAGGGCAAACAGAGACCCGATTAGATCATTTTATATTATGGTTAGTTTAAGAATTCAGCGTAATTCTATCACATTTGTTCAACTTACGTCGCTCCTATTTCAGATAGCGTACTGCGCTGGGCGGCATCTTAAAGCGCGTGGAAGGGCGAGTAAAATGCACTACAAAACTTCTATGATAGGGCAATCAGTGAGCCGATTAGATCATATTATATTTTGGTTAATATAAGAATTCAGCGAAACTCTATCACAATTGTTCTATTTACGTCGCTCCTATTTCAGATAGCGTATTGGGCTAAGCGGCATCTCAAAGCGCATGAAATGGCGAGTGAAGTGCACTATCACACTTCTAGGGTAGGGCGAACAGAGACCCGATTAGATCATTTTACATTAAGGTTAATATAAGTATTCAAGGAAATCCTATCACATTTGTTCAAATTACGTCGCTCCTATTTCAGATAGCGTATTGGGCTAAGCGGCATCTCAAAGCGCATGAAATGGCGAGTGAAATGCACTATTACACTTCTAGGGTAGGGCGAACAGAGACCCGATTAGATCATTTTACATTAAGGGTAATATAAGTATTCAGGGATATTCTATCACATTTGTTCAATTTACGTCGCTCCTATTTCAGATAGCGTATTGGGCTAAGCTGCTTCTCAAAGCGCATGAAATGGCGATTAAAATGCACTGTTAAACTTCTAGTGTAGGGCAAACAGAGACCCGATTAGATCATTTCATATTATGGTTTATTTAAGAATTCAGAAAAATTGTATCACATTTGTTCAATTTACGTCGCTCCTATTTCAGATAGCGTACTGGGCTAGGCGGCATCATAAAGCGCATGAAATGACGAGTGAAACGCACTATTAAACTTCTAGGATAGGGCGAACAGAGAACCGATTAGATCATTTTACATTAAGGTTAATATAAGAATTCAGGGAAATTATATCACGTTTGTTCAATTTACGTCGCTCCTATTTCAGGTAGCGTATTGGGCTAAGCGGCATCTCAAAGCGCATGAAATGGCGATTAAAATGCACTGTTAAACTTCCAGGGTAGGGCAAACAGAGACCCGATTAGATCATTTCATATTATGGTTTATTTAAGAATTCAGAAAAATTCTATCACATTTGTTCAATTTACGTCGCTCCTATTTCAGATAGCTTATTGGGCTAAGCGGCATCTCAAAGCGTATGAAATGACGAGTGAAATGCACTATTAGACTTCTAGGATAAGGCAAACAGAGACCCGATTAGATCATTTTATATTACGGTTAATACAAGAATTCAGCGTAATTCTATCACATTTGTTCAACTTACGTCGCTCCTATTTCAGATAGCGTATTGGGCTAAGCGGCATCTCAAAGCGCATGAAATGACGAGTGAAAGACACTATTAAACATCTAGGGTAGGGCAAACAGAGACCCGATTAGATCATTTCATATTTTGGTTTATTTAAGAATTCAGAAAAATTCTATCACATTTGTTCAATTTACGTCGCTCCTATTTCAGATCGCGTATTGGGCTAAGCGGCATCTCAATGCTCATGAAATGGCGAGTAAAATGCACTGTTAAACTTCTAGGGTAGGGCAAACAAAGACCCGATTAGATCATTTTATATTACGGTTAATATAAGAATTCAGCGAAATTCTCTCACATTTGGTCAATTTACGTCGCCGATATTTCAGATAGCGTATTGGGCTAAGCGGCATCTCAAAGCGCAAGAAATGACGAGTAAAATGCACTATTAAACCCCTAGGGTAGGGCAAACAGAGACCCGATTAGATCGTTTTATATTATGGTTAATATAAGAATTCAGCGAAATTCTATCACATTTGTTCAATTTACGTCGCTCCTATTTCAGATAGCGTATTGGGCTAAGCGGCATCTCAAAGCGCATGAAATGACGAGAGAAATGCACTATTAAACTTCTTGGGTAGGGCGAACAGAGACCCGATTACATCATCTTATGTTATGGTTAATTTAAGAATTCGGCAAAATTCTATCACATTTGTACAACTTACGTCGCTCCTATTTCAGATAGCGTACTGGGCTAGGCGGCACCTTAAAGCGCGTGGAATGGCGAGTAAAATGCACTATTAAACTTCTATGATAGGGCAATCAGAGACCCGATTAGATCATTTTATATTTTGGTAAATATAAGAATTCAGCGAAATTCTATCACGTTTGTTCAATTTACGTCGCTCCTATTTCAGATAGCTTATTGGGCTAGGCGGCAACTTAAAGCGTGTGGAATGGCGAGTAAAATGCACTATTAAACTTCTATGATAGGGCAATCAGAGATCCGATTAGATCATTTTATATTTTGGTTAATATAAGAATTTAGCGAAATTCTATCACATTTGTTCAATTTACGTCGCTCCTATGACAGATAGCGTATTGGGCTAAGCGGCATCTCAAAGTGCATGAGATGGCGAGTAAAATGCACTATTAAACTTCAAGGGTAGGGCAATCAGAGACCCGATTAGATCATTTTATATTATGTTTAATTTAAGAATTCAGCAAAATTCTATCACATTTGTTCAATTTACGTCGTGCCCATTTCAGCTAGCGTACTGGGCTAGGCGGCATCTTAAAGCGCTTGGAACGGCGAGTAAAATGCACTATTAAACTTCTGCGATAGGGCAATCAGAGACCCGATTAGATCATTTTATATTTTGGTAAATATAAGAATTCAGCGAAATTCTATCACATTTGTTCAATTTACGTCGTTCCTATTTCAGATAGCATACTGGGCTGGGCGGCATCTTAAAGCGCGTGGAATGGCGAGTAAAACGCACTATTAAACTTCTAGGGTAGGGCGAACAAAGACCCGATTAGATCATTTTACATTGAGGTTAATATAAGAATTCAGGGAAATTCTATCACATTTGTTCAACATACGTCGCTCATATTTCAGATAGTGTACTGGGCTAAGGGGCATCTTAAAGTGCGTGGAAGCGCGAGTAAAATGCACTACTAAACTTCTATGATAGAGCAATCAGAGTCCCGTTTAGATCATTTTATATTTTGTTTAATATAAGATTTCAGGGAAATTCTATCACATTTGTTCAATTTACGTCGCTCCTATGTCAGATAGCGTATTGGGCTAAGCGGCATCTCAAAGCGCATGAAATGACGAGAGAAATGCCCTATTAAACTTCTTGGGTAGGGCGAACAGAGAGCCGATTACATCATTTTATATTATTGTTAATTTAAGAATTTGGCAAAATTCTATCACATTTGTTCAATTTACGCCGCTCCTATTTCCGATAGCGTATTGGGCTAAGCGGCATCTCAAAGCGCATGAAATGGCGAGTAAAATGCACTATTAAACTTCTAGGGTAGGGCAAACAGACACCCGATAAGATCATTTTATATTATGGTTAATTCAAGAATTCAGCGAAACTCTATCACATTTGTTCAATTTACGTCGCTCCTATTTCAGATAGCGTATTGCGCTAAGCGGCATCTCAATGCGCATGAAATGGCGAGTAAAATGCACTATTAAACTTCTATGATAGGGCTATCAGAGACCCGATTAGATCATTTTACATTTTGGTTAATATAAGAATTCAGCGAAATTCTATCACATTCGTTCAATTTACGTCGCTGATATTTCAGATAGCGTATTGGGCAAAGCGGCATCTCAAAGCGCAAGAAGTGGCGAGTAAAATGCACTATTAAACTTCTAGGGTAGGGCAAACAGACACCCAATAAGATCATTTTACATTATGGTTAATCAAGAATTCAGCGAAACTCTATCACATTTATTCAATTTACGTCGCTCCTATTTCAGATAGCTGATTGGGCTAAGCGGCATCACAAAGCGCATGAAATGACGAGTGAAATGCACTTTTAAACTTCTAGGGTAGGGCAAACAGAGACCCGAATAGATCATTTTACATTAAGGTTAATATAAGAATTCAGGGAAATTCTATCACATTTGTTCAATTTACGTCGCTCGTATTTCAGATAGCGTATTGGGCTAAGCGGCATCTCAAAGCGCATGAAATGGCGAGTAAAATGCACTATTAAACTTCTAGGGTAGGGCAAACAGAGACCCGATTAGATCATTTTACATTAAGGTTAATATAAGAATTCAGGGAAATTCTATCACATTTGTTCAAGTTACGTCGCTCCTATTTCAGATAGCGTACTGGGCTAGGCGGCATCTTAAATCGCGTGGAAGGGCGAGTAAAATGCACTACTAAACTTCTATGATAGGGCAATCAGAGTCCCGATTAGATCATTTTATATTTTGTTTACTATAAGATTTCAGGGAAATTCTATCACATTTGTTCAATTTACGTCGCTCCTATTTCAGATAGCGTATTGGGCTAAGCAGCATCTCAAAGCGCAAGGAATGGCGAGTAAAATGCACTATTAAACTTCTAGGGTAGGGCACACAGAGACCCGATTAGATCATTTTATATTATGGTTAATTTAAGAATTCAGCGAAATTCTATCATATTTGTTCAATTTACGTCGCTCCTATTTCAGATAGCGTATTGGGCTAAGCGGCATCTGAAAGCGCATGAAATGGCGAGTGAAATGCACTATTAAACTTCTAGGGTAGGGCAAACAGAGACCCGATTAGATCATTTCATATTATGGTTAATTTAAGAATTCAGCAAAATTCTATCACATTTGTTCAACATACGTCGCTCCTATTTCAGATATCGTACTGGGCTAGGCGGCATCTTATAGCGCGTGGAATGGCGTGTAAAATGCACTACTAAACTTCTATGATAGGGCAATCAGAGACCCGATTAGATCATTTTATATTTTGGTCAATATAAGAGTTCAGCGAAATTCTATCACATTTGATCAATTTACGTCGCTCCTATTTCAGATAGCTTATTGGGCTTAGCGGCATCTCAAAGCGCATGCAGTGGCGAATAAAATGCACTATTAAACTTGTAGGCTAGGGCGAACAGAGACCCGATCAGATCATGTTACATTATGGTTAATAAAAAAATTCAGCGAAATTCTATCACATTTGTTCAACTTCTGTCGCTCCTATTTCAGGTAGCGTATTGGGCTAAGCGGCATCGCAAAGCGCATGAAATGGCGAGCAAAATGCACAATTAAACTTCTAGGGTAGGTCAAACAGAGTCCCGATGAGATCATTTTATATTATGGTTAATTTAAGAATTCAGCGATATTCTATCACATTTGTTCAATTTACGTCGCTGCTATTTCAGATAGCATACTGGGCTAGGCGGCATCTTATAGCGCGTGGAATGGCGAGTAAAATGCACTACTAAACTTCTATGATAGGGCAATCAGAGACCCGATTAGATCATTTTATATTTTGGTTAATATAAGAGTTCAGCGAAATTCTATCACATTTGATCAATTTACGTCGCTCCTATTTCAGATAGCTTATTGGGCTTAGCGGCATCTCGAAGCGCATTAAGTGGCGAATAAAATGCACTATTACACTTGTAGGCTAGGGCGAACAGAGACCCGATCAGATCATTTTACATTATGGTTAATAAAAGAATTCAGCGAAATTCTATCACATTTGTTCAATTTACGTCGCTCCTATTTCAGATAGCATATTGGGCTAAGCGGCATCTCAAAGCGCATGAAATGACGAGTGAAATGCACTATTAAAATTCTATGATAGGGCAATCAGAGACCCGATTAGATCATTTTATATTATGGTTAATTTAAGAATTCAGCAAAATTCCATCACATTTGTTCAATTTACGTCGCTCCTATTTCAGATAGCGTACTGTGCTAGGCGGCATCTAAAAGCGCATGAAATGGCGAGTATAATGCACTATTAAACTTCTAGGATAACGCAAACAGAGACCCGATTAGATCATTTTATATTATGGTTAATTTAAGAATTCAGCGAAATTCTATCACATTTGTTCAATTTACGTCGCTCCTATTTCAGATAGCATACTGGGCTAGGCGGCATCTTAAAGCGCGTGGAGTGGCGAGTAAAACGCGCTATTAAACTTCTAGGATAAGGCAAACAGAGACCCGATTAGATCATTTTATATTACGCTTAATATGAGAATGCAGCGTAATTCTATCACATTTGTTCAACTTACGTCGCTCCTATTTCAGATAGCGTACTGGGATAGGCGGCATCTCAAAGCGCATGAAATGGCGAGTGAAATGCACTATTAGACTTCTATGGTAGGGCGAACAGAGACCCGATTAGATCATTTTACATTAAGGTTGATATAAGAATTCACGGAAACTCTATCACATTTGTTCAATTTACGTCGCTCCTGTTTCAGATAGCGTACTGGGCTAGGCGGCATCTAAAAGCGCATGAAATGGCGAGTATAATGCACTATTAAACTTCTAGGATAACGCAAACAGAGACCCGATTAGATCATTTTATATTATGGTTAATTTAAGAATTCAGCGAAATTCTATCACATTTGTTCAATTTACGTCGCTCCTATTTCAGATAGCATACTGCGCAAGGCGGCTTCTTAAAGCGCGTGGAATGGCGAGTAAAACGCGCTATTAAACTTCTAGAATAAGGCAAACAGAGACCCGATTAGATCATTTTATATTACGGTTAATATAAGAATGCAGCGTAATTCCAACACATTTGTTCAACTTACGTCGCTCCTATTTCAGATAGCGTACTGGGCTAGGCTGCATCTCAAAGCGCATGAAGTAGCGAGTGAAATGCACTATTAGACTTCTATGGTAGGGCGAACAGAGGCCCGTTTAAATCATTTTACATTAAGGTTAATATAGGTATTCACGGAAATTCTCTCACATTTGTTCAATTTACGTCGCTCCTATTTCAGATAGCGTACTGGGCTAGGCGGCATCTCAAAGCGCATGAAATGGCGACTAAAATGCACTATTAAACTTCTAGGCTAGGGCGAACAGAGACCCGATTAGATCATTTTACATTTTGGTTAATAAAAGAATTCAGCGAAATTCCATCACATTTGTTCAATTTACGTCGCTCCTATTTCAGATAGCATATTGGGCTAAGCGGCATCTCAAAGGGCATGAAATGACAAGTGAAATGCACTATTAAAATTCTATGATAGGGCAATCAGAGACCCGATTAGATCATTTTATGTTATGGTTAATTTAAGAATTCAGCAAAATTCTGTCACATTTGTTCAATTCACGTCGCTCCTATTTCAGATAGCGTACTGGGCTAGGCGGCATCTTAAAGCGCGTGGAATGTCAAGTAAACTGCACTATTAAATTTCTATGATAGGGAAATCAGAGACCCGATTAGATCATTTTATATTTTGGTTAACATAAGAATTCAGCGAAATTCTATCACATTTGTTCAATTTACGTCGCTCCTATTACAGATAGCTTATTGGGCTTAGCAGCATCACAAAGCGCATGAAATGACGAGTGAAACGCACTATTAAACTTCTATGATAGGGCAATCAGAGACCCGATTAGATCATTTTATATTTTGTTTAATGTAAGATTTCAGGGAAATTTTATCACATTTGTTCAATTTACGTCGCTCCTATTTCAGATAGCGAACTCGGCTAAGCGGCATTTCAAAGCGCATGAAATGGCGAATAAAATGCACTATTAAACTTCTAGGCTATGGCGATCAGAGCCCTGATCAGATCATTTTACATTATGGTTAATAAAAGAACTCAGCGAAATTCTATCACATTTGTTCAACTTACGTCGCTGCTATTTCAGATAGCGTACTGGGCTAGGCGGCATCTTAAAGCGCGTGGAATGGCAAGTAAAATGCACTATTAAACTTCTATGATAGGGCAATCAGAGACCCGATTAGATCATTTTATATTTTGGTTAATATAAGAATTCAGCGAAATTCTATCACATTTGTTCAATTTACGTCGCTCCTATTTCAGATAGCGAACTCGGCTAAGCGGCATCTCAAAGCGCATGAAGTGGCGAATAAAATGCACCATTAAACTTGTAGGCTAGGGCGAACAGAGACCCGATCAGATCATTTTACATTATGGTTAATAAAAGAATTCAGCGAAATTCTATCACATTTGTTCAACTTCTGTCGCTCCTATTTCAGATAGCGTATTGGGCTAAGCGGCATCTCAAAGCGCATGAAATGGCGAGCAAAATGCACAATTAAACTTCTAGGGTAGGTCAAACAGAGTCCCGATGAGATCATTTTAAATTATGGTTAATTTAAGAATTCAGCGAAATTCTATCACATTTGTTCAATTTACGTCGCTCGTATTTCAGATAGCGAACTGAGCTAGGCGGCATCTTAAAGCGCGTGGAATGGCGAGTAAAGTGCACTACTAAACTTCTATGATAGGGCAATCAGAGACCCGATTAGATAATTTTACATTTTGTTTAATATCAGATTTCAGGGAATTTGTATCACATTTGTTCAATTTACGTCGCTCCTAATTCAGATAGCGTATTCGGCTAAGCGGCATCTCAAAGCGCATGAAATGGCGAATAAAATGCACTCGTAAACTTCTAGGCTAGGGCAAACAGAGACCCGATTAGATCATTTTATATTACGGTTAATTTAAGAATTCAGCAAAATTCTATCACACTTGTTCAATTTACGTCGCTCGTATTTCAGATAGCGAACTGAGCTAGGCGGCATCTTAAAGCGCGTGGAATGGCGAGTAAAATGCACTATTAAACTTCTATGATAGGGCAATCAGAGACCCGATTAGATCATTTTATATTTTGGTTAATATAAGAATTCAGCGAAATTCTATCACATTTGTTCAATTTACGTCGCTCCTATTTCAGATAGCTTATAGGGCTTAGCGGCATCTCAAAGCGCATGAAATGGCGAGTGAAATGCACTATTAAAATTCTATGATAGGGCAATCAGAGACCCGATCAGATCATTTTATGTTATGGTTAATTTAAGAACTCAGCAAAATTCTATCACATTTGTTCAATTCACGACGCTCCTATTTCAGATAGCGTACTGGGCTAGGCGGCATCTTAAAGCGCGTGGAATGTCAAGTAAACTGCACTATTAAATTTCTATGATAGGGAAATCAGAGACCCGATTAGATCATTTTATATTTTGGTTAACATAAGAATTCAGCGAAATTCTATCACATTTGTTCAATTTACGTCGCTCCTATTACAGATAGCGTATTGGGCTAAGCGGCATCTCAAAGCGCATGAAATGGCGAGTAAAATGCACTATTAAACTTCTAGGATAAGGCAAACAGAGACCCGATTAGATCATTTTATATTACGGTTAATATAAGAATTCAGCGTAATTCTATCACATTTGTTCAACTTACGTCGCTCCTATTTCAGATAGCGTACTGGGCTAGGCGGCATCTTAAAGCGCGTGGAATGGCGAGTAAAATGCACTACTAAACTTCTATGATAGGGCAATCAGAGACCCGATTAGATCATTTTATATTTTGTTTAATATAAGATTTCAGCGAGATTCTCTCACATTTGTTCAATTTACGTCGCTGATATTTCAGATAGCGTCTTGGGCTATGCGGCATCTCAAAGCGCAAGAAATGGCGAGTAAAATGCACTATTAAACTTCTAGGGTAGGGCAACCAGAGACCCGATTAGATCATTTATATTATCGTTAATTTAAAAATTCAGCGTAATTCTATCACATTTTTTCAATTTACGTCGTTCCTATTTCAGCTAGCGTACTGGGCTAGGCGGAATCGTAAAGCGCGTGGATTGGCGAGTAAAATGAACTATTAAACTTCTTTGATAGGGCAATCAGAGACCCGATTAGATCATTTTATATTTTGGTTAATATAAGTATTCAGGGAAATTCTATCACATTTGTTCAATTCACGTCGCTCCTATTTCAGATAGCGTATTGGGCTAAGCGGCATCTCAAAGAGCATGAAATGGCGAGTGAAATGCACTGTTAAACTTCTAGGGTAGGGCAAACAGAGACCCGATTAGATCATTTCATATTATGGTTTATTTAAGAATTCAGAAAAATTCTATCACATTTGTTCCTTTTACGTCGCTCCTATTTCAGATAGCGTATTGGGCTAAGCGGCATCTCAAAGCGCATGAAATGACGAGTGAAAGGCACTATTAAACTTCTAGGGTAGGGCGAACAGAGAACCGATTAGATCATTTTACATTAAGGTTAATATAAGAATTCAGGGAAATTCTATCACGTTTTTCAATTTACGTCGCTCCTATTTCTGATAGCGTATTGGGCTAAGCGGCATCTCAAACCGCATGAAATGGCGAGTAAAACGCACTGTTAAACTTCTAGGGTAGGGCAATCAGAGAGCCGGTTAGATCATTTTATATTACGGTTAATATAAGAATTCAGCGTAATTCTACCACATTTGTTCAATTTACGTCGCTGATATTTCAGATAGCGTATTGGGCTAAGCGGCATCTCAAAGCGCAAGAAATGGCGAGTAAAATGCACTGTTAAACTTCTAGGGTAGGGCAAACGGCGACCCGATAAGATCATTTTATTTTATGGTTAATTTAAGAATTCAGCGAAACTCTATCATATTTGTTCAATTTACGTCGCTCCTATTTCAGATAGCGTATTGGGCTAAGCGGCAGCTCAATGCGCATGAAATGGCGAGTAAAATGCACTATTAAACTTCTAGGATAAGGCAAACAGAGACCCGATTAGATCATTTATATTACGGTTAATATAAGAATTCAGCGTAATTCTATCACATTTTATCAACTTACGTCGCTCCTATATCAGATAGCGTACTGGGCTCGGCGGCATCTTAAAGCGCAAGAAATGGCGAGTAAAATGCACTATTAAACTTCTAGGGTAGGGCAAACAGAGACCCGATTAGATCATTTTATATTACGGTTAATATAAGAATTCAGCGTAATTCTATCACATTTGTTCAACTTACGTCGCTCCTATATCAGATAGCGTACTGGGCTCGGCGGCATCTTAAAGCGCAAGAAATGGCGAGTAAAATGCACTATTAAACTTCTAGGGTAGGGCAAACAGAGACCCGATTAGATCATTTTATATTACGGTTAATATAAGAATTCAGCGTAATTCTATCACATTTGTTCAACTTACGACGCTCCTATTTCAGATAGCGTACTGGGCTAGGCGGCATCTTAAAGCGCGTGGAAGGGTGAGTAAAATGCACTACTAAACTTATAGGGTAGGGCAAACAGAGACCCGATTAGATCATATTATATTATGGTTAATTTAAGAATTCAGCAAAATTCTATCACATTTGTTCAATTTACATCGCTCCTATTTCAGATATCGTATTGGGCTAAGCGGCAACTCAAAGCGCATGAAATGACGAGTGAAATGCAGTATTAAACTTCTAGGGTAGGGCGAACAGAGACCCGATTAGATCATTTTACATTAAGGTTAATATAAGAATTCAGCGAAGTTCTATCACATTTGTTCAATTTACGTCGCTCCTATTTCAGATAGCTTATTGGGCTAAGCGGCATCTCAAAGCGCATGAAATGGCGAGTGAAATGCGCTATTAAACTTCTAGGGTAGGACGAACAAAGACCCGATTAGATCATTTTACATTAAGGGGTATATAAGAATTCAGTGAAATTCTATCACATTTGTTCAATTTACGTCGCTCCTATTTCAGATAGCGTATTGGGCTAAGCGCCATCTCAAAGCGCATGAAATGGCGAGCAAAGTGCACTATTAAACTTCGAGGGTAGGGCAAACAGAGACCCGATTAGATAATTTTATATTACGGTTAATATAATAATTGAGCGTAATTCTATCACATTTGTTCAACTTACGTCGCTCCTATTTCAGATAGCGTACTGGGCTAGGCGGCATCTCAAAGCGCATGTAATGACGAGTGAAATGCACTATTAAACATCTATGATAGGGCAAACAGAGACCCGATTAGATGATTTGATATTATGGTTAATTTAAGAATTCAGCGAAATTCCATCACATTTGTTCAATGGACGTCGCTCCTATTGCAGATAGCGTATTGGGCTAAGCGGCGTCTCAAAGCGCATGAAATGGCGAGTAAAATGCACTATTAAACTTCTAGGGTAAGGCAAACAGAGACCCGATTAGATGATTTTATATTACGGTTAATATAAGAATTCAGCGTAATTCTATCATATTTGTTCAATTCACGTCGCTCCTATTTCAGATAGCGTACTGGGCTAGGCGGAATCTTAAAGCGCGTGGATTGGCGAGTAAAATGCACTATTAAACTTGTATGATAGGGCAATCAGAGACCCGATTAGATCATTTTATATTTTGGTTAATATAAGAATTCAGCGAAATTCTATCACAATTGTTCTATTTACGTCGCTCCTATTTCAGATAGCGTATTGGGCTAAGCGGCATCTCAAAGCGCATGAAATGTCGAGTGAAATGCACTACTACACTTCTAGGGTAGGGCGAACAGAGACCCGATTAGATCATTTTACATTAAGGTTAATATAAGTATTCAGGGAAATTCTATCACATTTGTTCAATTTACGTCGCTCCTATTTCAGATAGCGTATTGGGCTAAGCGGCATCTCAAAGCGCATGAAATGGCGAGTAAAATGCACTGTTAAACATCTAGGGTAGGGCAAACAGAGACCCGATTAGATCATTTCATATTATGGTTTATTTAAGAATTCAGAAAAATTCTATCACATTTGTTCAATTTACGTCGCTCCTATTTCAGATAGCGTATTGGGCAAAGCTGCATCTCAAAGCGCATGAAATGGCGATTAGAATGCGCTGTTAAACTTCTAGGGTAGGGCAAACGGAGACCCGATTAGATCAATTTATACTATGGTTAATTTAAGAATTCAGCCAAATTCTATCACATTTGTTCAATTTACGTCGCTCCTATTTCAGATAGCGTACTGGGCTAGGCGGAATCGTAAAGCGCGTGGATTGGCGAGTAAAATGCACTATTAAACTTCTTTGATAGGGCAATCAGAGACCCGATTAGATCATTTTATATTTTGGTTAATTTAAGAATTCAGCGAAATTCTATCACAATTGTTCTCTTTACGTCGCTCCTATTTCAGATAGCGTATTGGGCTAAGCGGCATCTCAAAGCGCATGAAATGGCGAGTGAAATGCACTATTAAACTTCTTTGATAGGGCAATCAGAGACCCGACTAGATCATTTTATATTTTGGTTAATATAAGAATTCAGCGAAATTCTATCACAATTGTTCTATTTACGTCGCTCCTATTTCAGATAGCGTATTGGGCTAAGCGGCATCTCAAAGCGCATGAAATGGCGAGTAAAATGAACTGTTAAACTTCTAGGGTAGGGCAAACGGCGACCCGATAAGATCATTTTATTTTATGGTTAATTTAAGAATTCAGCGAAACTCTATCACATTTGTTCAATGGACGTCGCTCCTATTGCAGATAGCGTATTGGGCTAAGCGGCATCTCAAAGCGCATGAAATGGCGAGTAAAATGCACTATTAAACTTCTAGGGTAAGGCAAACAGAGACCCGATTAGATGATTTTATATTACGGTTAATATAAGAATTCAGCGTAATTCTATCACATTTGTTCAACTCACGTCGCTCCTATTTCAGATAGCGTACTGGGCTAGGCGGCATCTTAAAGCGCGTGGATTGGCGAGTGAAATGCACTATTACACTTCTAAGGTAGGGCGAACAGAGACCCGATTAGATCATTTTACATGAAGGTTAATATAGGTATTCATGGAAATTCTATCACATTTGTTCAATTTACGTCGATCCTATTTCAGATAGCGTATTGGGCTAAGCGGCATCTCAAAGCGCATGAAATGACGAGTGAAAGGCACTATTAAACTTCTAGGGTAGGGCGAACACAGAACCGATTAGATCATTTTACATTAAGGTTAATATAAGAATTCAGGGAAATTCTATCACGTTTTTCAATTTACGTCGCTACTATTTCAGATAGCGTATTGGGCTAAGCGGCATCTCAAACCGCATGAAATGGCGAGTAAAATGCACTGTTAAACTTCTAGGGTAGGGCAATCAGAGAGCCGATTAGATCATTTTATATTACGGTTAATATAAGAATTCAGCGTAATTCTATCACATTTGTTCAATTTACGTCGCTGATATTTCAGATAGCGTATTGGGCTAAGCGGCATCTCAAAGCGCAAGAAATGGCGAGTAAAATGCACTGTTAAACTTCTAGGGTAGGGCAAACGGAGACCCGATAAGATCATTTTATATTATGGTTAATTTAAGAATTCAGCGAAACTCTATCATATTTGTTCAATTTACGTCGCTCCTATTTCAGATAGCGTATTGGGCTAAGCGGCATCTCAATGCGCATGAAATGGCGAGTAAAATGCACTATTAAACTTCTAGGATAAGGCAAACAGAGACCCGATTAGATCATTTTATATTACGTTTAATATAAGAATTCAGCGTAATTCTATCACATTTGTTCAATTTACGTTGCTGATATTTCAGATAGCGTATTGGGCTAAGCGGCATCTCAAAGCGCAAGAAATGGCGAGTAAAATGCACTGTTAAACTTCTAGGGTAGGGCAAACGGAGACCCGATAAGATCATTTTATATTATGGTTAATTTAAGAATTCAGCAAAATTCTATCACATTCGTTCAATTTACATCGCTCCTATTTCAGATATCGTAATGGGCTAAGCGGCAACTCAAAGCGCATGAAATGACGAGTGAAATGCACTATTAAACTTCTAGGGTTGGGCGAACAAAGACCCGATTAGATCATTTTACATTAAGATTATTATAAGAATTCAGCGAAATTCCATCACATTTGTTCAATTTACGTCGCTCCTATTTCAGATAGCGTATTGGGCTAAGCGCCATCTCAAAGCGCATGAAATGGCGAGCAATGTGCACTATTAAACTTCTAGGATAAGGCAAACAGAGACCCGATTAGATAATTTTATATTACGGTTAATATAAGAATTCAGGGTAATTCTATCACATTTGTTCAATTTACATCGCTTCTATTTCAGATATCGTATTGGGCTAAGCGGCAACTCAAAGCGCATGAAATGACGAGTGATATGCACTATTAAACTTCTAGGGTTGGGCGAACAAAGACCCGATTAGATCATTTTACATTAAGATTATTATAAGAATACAGTGAAATTCTATAACATTTGTTCAATTTACGTCGCTCCTATTTCAGCTAGCGTATTGGGCTAAGCGGCATCTCAAAGCGCATGAAATGGCGAGTAAAATGCACTATTAAACTTCTAGGGTAGGGCAAACAGAGACCCGATTAGATCATTTTATATTATGGTTAATTTCAGAATTCAGCGTAATTCTATCACATTTGTTCAACTTACGTCGCTCCTATTTCAGATAGCGTACTGGGCTAGGCGGCATCTTAAAGCGCGTGGAAGGGCGAGTAAAATGCACTACTAAACTTCTATGATAGGGCAATCAGAGTCCCGATTAGATCATTTTATATTTTGGTTAATATAAGAATTCAGCGAAATTCTATCACATTTGTTCAATTTACGTTGCTCCTATTTCAGATAGCGTGTTGGGCTAAGCGGCACCTCAAAGCGCATGAAATGACGAGTGAAATGCACTATTAAACTTCTATGGTTGGGCGAACAAAGACCCGGTTAGATCATTTTACATTAAGATTATTATAAGAATTCAGCGAAATTCTATCACATTTGTTCAATTTATGTCGCTGATATTTCAGATAGCGTATTGGGCTAAGCGGCATCTCAAAGCGCAAGAAATGGCGAGTAAAATGCACTCTTAAACTTCTAGGGTAGGGCAAACAGAGACCCGATAAGATCATTCTATATTATGGTTAATTTAAGAATTCAGCGAAACTCTATCATATTTGTTCAATTTACGTCGCTCCTATTTCAGATAGCGTATTGGGCTAAGCGGCATCTCAATGCGCATGAAATGGCGAGTAAAATGCACTATTAAACTTCTAGGATAAGGCAAACAGAGACCCGATTAGATCATTTTATATTACGTTTAATATAAGAATTCAGCGTAATTCTATCACATTTGTTCAATTTACGTCGCTGATATTTCAGATAGCGTATTGGGCTAAGCGGCATCTCAAAGCGCAAGAAATGGCGAGTAAAATGCACTGTTAAACTTCTAGGGTAGGGCAAACAGAGACCCGATTAGATCATTTTATATTATGGTTAGTTTAAGAATTCAGCGTAATTCTATCACATTTGTTCAACTTACGTCGCTCCTATTTCAGATAGCGTACTGCGCTGGGCGGCATCTTAAAGCGCGTGGAAGGGCGAGTAAAATGCACTACAAAACTTCTATGATAGGGCAATCAGTGAGCCGATTAGATCATTTTATATTTTGGTCAATATAAGAATTCAGCGAAATTCTATCACATTTGTTCAATTTACGTCGCTCCTATTTCAGATAGCGTATTGGGCTAAGCGGCATCTCAAAACGCATGAAATGACGAGTGAAAGGCACTATTAAACTTCTGGGGTAGGGCGTACAGAGACCCTATTAGATCATTTTACATTAAGGTTAATATAAGAATTCAGGGAAATTCTATCACATTTTTTCAATTTACGTCGTTCCTATTTCAGCTAGCGTACTGGGCTAGGTGGCATCTTAAAACGCGAGGAATGACGAGTAATATGCACTGTTCAACTTCTATGATAGGGCAATCAGAGACCCGATTAGATCATTTTATATTTTGGTTATTATAAGAATTCAGCGAAATTCTATCACATTTGTTCAATTTACGTCGCTCCTATTTCAGATAGCTTATTGGGCTAAGCGGCATCTCAAAGCGCATGAAATGACGAGTGAAATGCACTATTAAGCATCTAGGGTAGTGCAAACAAAGACCCGATTAGATCATTTTACATCAAGTGTATATAACAATTCAGGGAAATTCTATCACATTTGTTCAATTTGCGTCGCTCCTATTTCAGATAGCGTATTGGGCTAAGCGCCATCTCAGAGCGCATGAAATGGCGAGCAATGTGCACTATTAAACTTCTAGGGTAGGGCAAACAGAGACCCGATTAGATAATTTTATATTACGGTTAATATAATAATTGAGCGTAATTCTATCACATTCGTTCAACTTACGCCGCTCCTATTTCAGATAGCGTACTGGGCTAGGCGGCATCTCAAAGTGCAAGAAATGGCGAGTGAAATGCACTATTAAACATCTATGATAGGGCAAACAGAGACCCGATTAGATCATTTTATATTATGGTTAATTTAAGTATTCAGCGAAATTCTATCACATTTGTTCAATGTACGTTGCTCCTATTGCAGATAGCGTATTGGGCTAAGCGGGATCTCAAAGCGCATGAAATGGCGAGTAAAATGCACTATTAAACTTCTAGGGTAAGGCAAACAGAGACCCGATCAGATCATTTTATATTACGGTTAATATAACGATTCAGCGTAATTCTATCATATTTGTTCAATTTACGTCGCTCCTATTTCAGATGCGTATTGGGCTAAGCGGCATCTCAAAGCGCATGAAATGGCGAGTAAAATGCACTATTAAACTTCTAGGATAAGGCAAACAGAGACCCGATTAGATCATTTTATATTACGTTTAATATAAGAATTTAGCGTAATTCTATCACATTTGTTCAATTTACGTCGCTGATATTTCAGATAGCGTATTGGGCTAAGCGGCATCTCAAAGCGCAAGAAATGGCGAGTAAAATGCGCTGTTAAACTTCTAGGGTAGGGCAAACAGAGACCCGATTAGATCATTTTATATTATGGTTAGTTTAAGAATTCAGCGTAATTCTATCACATTTGTTCAACTTACGTCGCTCCTATTTCAGATAGCGTACTGCGCTGGGCGGCATCTTAAAGCGCGTGGAAGGGCGAGTAAAATGCACTACAAAACTTCTATGATAGGGCAATCAGTGAGCCGATTAGATCATATTATATTTTGGTTAATATAAGAATTCAGCGAAACTCTATCACAATTGTTCTATTTACGTCGCTCCTATTTCAGATAGCGTATTGGGCTAAGCGGCATCTCAAAGCGCATGAAATGGCGAGTGAAGTGCACTATCACACTTCTAGGGTAGGGCGAACAGAGACCCGATTAGATCATTTTACATTAAGGTTAATATAAGTATTCAAGGAAATCCTATCACATTTGTTCAAATTACGTCGCTCCTATTTCAGATAGCGTATTGGGCTAAGCGGCATCTCAAAGCGCATGAAATGGCGAGTGAAATGCACTATTACACTTCTAGGGTAGGGCGAACAGAGACCCGATTAGATCATTTTACATTAAGGTTAATATAAGTATTCAGGGATATTCTATCACATTTGTTCAATTTACGTCGCTCCTATTTCAGATAGCGTATTGGGCTAAGCTGTTTCTCAAAGCGCATGAAATGGCGATTAAAATGCACTGTTAAACTTCTAGTGTAGGGCAAACAGAGACCCGATTAGATCATTTCATATTATGGTTTATTTAAGAATTCAGAAAAATTGTATCACATTTGTTCAATTTACGTCGCTCCTATTTCAGATAGCGTACTGGGCTAGGCGGCATCATAAAGCGCATGAAATGACGAGTGAAACGCACTATTAAACTTCTAGGATAGGGCGAACAGAGAACCGATTAGATCATTTTACATTAAGGTTAATATAAGAATTCAGGGAAATTATATCACGTTTGTTCAATTTACGTCGCTCCTATTTCAGGTAGCGTATTGGGCTAAGCGGCATCTCAAGGCGCATGAAATGGCGATTAAAATGCACTGTTAAACTTCCAGGGTAGGGCAAACAGAGACCCGATTAGATCATTTCATATTATGGTTTATTTAAGAATTCAGAAAAATTCTATCACATTTGTTCAATTTACGTCGCTCCTATTTCAGATAGCTTATTGGGCTAAGCGGCATCTCAAAGCGTATGAAATGACGAGTGAAATGCACTATTAGACTTCTAGGATAAGGCAAACAGAGACCCGATTAGATCATTTTATATTACGGTTAATACAAGAATTCAGCGTAATTCTATCACATTTGTTCAACTTACGTCGCTCCTATTTCAGATAGCGTATTGGGCTAAGCGGCATCTCAAAGCGCATGAAATGACGAGTGAAAGACACTATTAAACATCTAGGGTAGGGCAAACAGAGACCCGATTAGATCATTTCATATTTTGGTTTATTTAAGAATTCAGAAAAATTCTATCACATTTGTTCAATTTACGTCGCTCCTATTTCAGATCGCGTATTGGGCTAAGCGGCATCTCAATGCTCATGAAATGGCGAGTAAAATGCACTGTTAAACTTCTAGGGTAGGGCAAACAAAGACCCGATTAGATCATTTTATATTACGGTTAATATAGGAATTCAGCGTAATTCTGTCACATTTGTTCACTTTACGTCGCCCCTATTTCAGATAGCGTATTGGGCTAAGCGGCATCTCGAAGCGCATGAAATGACGAGAGAAATGCAGTATTAAACTCCTTGGGTAGGGCGAACAGAGACCCGATTACATCATTTTATATTATGGTTAATTTAAGAATTCAGCACAATTCTATCACATTTGTTCAATTTACGTCACTCCCACTTCAGATAGCGTACTGGGCTACGCGGCATCTTAAAGCGCGTGGAATGGCGAGTAAAATGCACTTTTAAACTTCTATGATAGGGCAATCAGAGACCCGATTAGATCATTTTATATTTTGGTTAATATAAGAATTCAGCGAAATTCTCTCACATTTGGTCAATTTACGTCGCCGATATTTCAGATAGCGTATTGGGCTAAGCGGCATCTCAAAGCGCAAGAAATGACGAGTAAAATGCACTATTAAACCCCTAGGGTAGGGCAAACAGAGACCCGATTAGATCATTTTATATTATGGTTAATTTAAGAATTCAGCGATATTCTATGACTTTTGTTCAATTTACGTCGCTCCTATTGCAGATAGCGTATTGGGCTAAGCGGCATTTCAAAGCGCATGAAATGGCGAGTAAAATGCACTATTAAACTTCTAGGATAAGGCAAACGGAGACCCGATTAGACCATTTTATATTACGGTTAATATAAGAATTCAGCGTTATTCTATCACATTTGTTCAACTTACGTCGCTCCTATTTCAGATAGCGTACTGGGCTAGGCGGCATCTTAAAGCGCGTGGAATGGCGAGCAAAATGCACTCTTAAACTTCTATTATAGGGCAATCAGAGACCCGATTAGATCATTTTATATTTTGGTTAATATAAGTATTCAGCGAAATTCTATCACGTTTGTTCAATTTACGTCGCCCCTATTTCAGGTAGCGTATTCGGCTAAGCGGCATCTCAAAGCGCATGAAATGGCGAATAAAATGCACTATTATGCGTCTACGCTAGGGCGAACAGAGACCCGATTAGAACATTTAACATTATGGTAAATAAAAGAATTCAGCGAAATACTATCACATTTGTTCAATTTACGTCGCTCCTATTTCAGGTAGCGTACTGGGCTAGGCGGCATCTCAAAGCGCATGAAATGACGAGTAAAATGCACTATTAAACTTCTAGGGTAGGGCAAACAGAGACCCGATTAGGTCATTTCATATTATGGTTAATTTAAGAATTCAGCGAAATTCTATCACATTTGTTCAATTTACATCGCTCCTATTTCAGATAGCTTATTGGGCTAAGCGGCATCTCAAAGCGCATGAAATGGCGAGTAAAATGCACTATTAAACTTCTAGGATAAGGCAAACAGAGACCCGATTAGATCATTTTATATTACGGTTAATATAAGAATTCAGCGTAATTCTGTCACATTTGTTCAATTTACGTCGCTCCTATTTCAGATAGCATACTGGGCTAGGCGGCATCTTAAAGCACGTGGAATGGCGAGTAAAATGCACTATTAAACTTCTATGATAGGGCAATCAGAGACCCGATTAGATCATTTTATATTACGGTTAATATAAGAATGCAGCGAGATTCTCTCACATTTGTTCAATTTACGTCGCCGATATTTCAGATAGCGTATTGGGCTAAGCGGCATCTCAAAGCGCATGAAATGACGAGTGAAAGGCAATATTAAACTTCTAGGGTAGGGCGAACAGAGACCCGAATAGATCATTTTACATTAAGGTTAATATAAGAATTCAGGGAAATTCTATCACATTTGTTCAATTTACGTCGTTCCTATTTCAGCTATCGTACTGGGCTAGGCGGCATCTTAAAACGCGAAGAATGGCGAGTAAAATGCACTACTAAACTTCTATGATAGGGCAATCAGAGAACCGATTAGATCATTTTATATTTTGGTTAATATAAGAATTCAGCGAAATTCTATCACATTTGTTCAATTTACGTCGCTCCTATTTCAGATAGCGTATTGTGCTAAGCGGCATCTCAAAGCGCATGAAATGACGAGTGAAAGGCAATATTATACTTCTAGGGTAGGGCGAACAGAGACCCGAATAGATCGTTTTATATTATGGTTAATATAAGAATTCAGCGAAATTCTATCACATTTGTTCAATTTACGTCGCTCCTATTTCAGATAGCGTATTGGGCTAAGCGGCATCTCAAAGCGCATGAAATGACGAGAGAAATGCACTATTAAACTTCTTGGGTAGGGCGAACAGAGACCCGATTACATCATCTTATGTTATGGTTAATTTAAGAATTCGGCAAAATTCTATCACATTTGTACAACTTACGTCGCTCCTATTTCAGATAGCGTACTGGGCTAGGCGGCACCTTAAAGCGCGTGGAATGGCGAGTAAAATGCACTATTAAACTTCTATGATAGGGCAATCAGAGACCCGATTAGATCATTTTATATTTTGGTAAATATAAGAATTCAGCGAAATTCTATCACGTTTGTTCAATTTACGTCGCTCCTATTTCAGATAGCTTATTGGGCTAAGCGGCATCAAAAAGCGCATGAAATGACGAGTGAAATGCACTTTTAAACTTCTAGGGTAGGGCAAACAGAGACCCGATTAGATCATTTTATATTATGGTTAACTTAAGAATTCAGCAAAATTTTATCACATTTGTTCAATTTACGTCGCTCCTATTTCAGATAGCGTACTGGGCAAGGCGGCATCTTAAACCGCGTGGAATGGCGAGTAAAATGCACTATTAAACTTCTATGATAGGGCAATCAGAGACCCGATTAGATCATTTTATATTACGGTTAATATAAGAATTCAGCGTAATTCTGTCACACTTGTTCAACTTACGTGGCTCCTATTTCAGATAGCGTACTGGGCTAGGCGGCAACTTAAAGCGCGTGGAAAGGCGAGTAAAATGCACTATTAAACTTCTATGATAGGGCAATCAGAGATCCGATTAGATCATTTTATATTTTGGTTAATATAAGAATTTAGCGAAATTCTATCACATTTGTTCAATTTACGTCGCTCCTATGACAGATAGCGTATTGGGCTAAGCGGCATCTCAAAGTGCATGAGATGGCGAGTAAAATGCACTATTAAACTTCAAGGGTAGGGCAATCAGAGATCCGATTAGATCATTTTATATTATGGTTAATTTAAGAATTCAGCAAAATTCTATCACATTTGTTCAATTTACGTCGTTCCTATTTCAGATAGCGTACTGGGCTAGGCGGCATCTTAAAGCGCGTGGAACGGCGAGTAAAATGCACTATTAAACTTCTATGATAGGGCAATCAGAGACCCGATTAGATCATTTCGTATTATGGTTAATATAAGAATTCAGCGTAATTCTATCACATTTGTTCAACTTACGTCGCTCCTATTTCAGATAGCGTACCGGGCTAGGCTGCATCTCAAAGCGCAAGAAATGGCGAGTAAAATGCACTATTAAACTTCTAGGGTAGGGCAAACAGACACCCGATAAGATCATTTTATATTATGGTTAATTCAAGAATTCAGCGAAACTCTATCACATTTGTTCAAGTTACGTCGCTCCTATTTCAGATAGCGTACTGGGCTAGGCGGCATCTTAAATCGCGTGGAAGTGCGAGTAAAATGCACTACTAAACTTCTATGATAGGGCAATCAGAGTCCCGATTAGATCATTTTATATTTTGTTTACTATAAGATTTCAGGGAAATTCTATCACATTTGTTCAATTTACGTCGCTCCTATTTCAAATAGCGTATTGGGCTAAGCAGCATCTCAAAGCGCAAGAAATGGCGAGTAAAATGCACTATTAAACTTCTAGGGTAGGGCACACAGAGACCCGATTAGATCATTTTATATTATGGTTAATTTAAGAATTCAGCGAAATCCTATCACATTTGTTCAATTTATGTCGCTCCTATTTCAGATAGCGTACTGGGCAAGGCGGCATCTTAAACCGCGTGGAATGGCGAGTAAAATGCACTATTAAACTTCTATGATAGGGCAATCAGAGACCCGATTAGATCATTTTATATTACGGTTAATATAAGAATTCAGCGTAATTCTGTCACACTTGTTCAACTTACGTGGCTACTATTTCAGATAGCGTACTGGGCTAGGCGGCAACTTAAAGCGCGTGGAATGGCGAGTAAAATGCACTATTAAACTTCTATGATAGGGCAATCAGAGATCCGATTAGATCATTTTATATTTTGGTTAATATAAGAATTTAGCGAAATTCTATCACATTTGTTCAATTTACGTCGCTCCTATGTCAGATAGCGTTTTGGGCTAAGCGGCATCTCAAAGTGCATGAAATGGCGAGTAAAATGCACTATTAAACTTCTAGGGTAGGGCAATCAGAGACCCGATTAGATCATTTTATATTATGTTTAATTTAAGAATTCAGCAAAATTCTATCACATTTGTTCAATTTACGTCGTGCCTATTTCAGATAGCGTACTGGGCTAGGCGGCATCTTAAAGCGCTTGGAACGGCGAGTAAAATGCACTATTAAACTTCTGTGATAGGGCAATCAGAGACCCGATTAGATCATTTTATATTTTGGTAAATATAAGAATTCAGCGTAATTCTGTCACATTTGTTCAATTTACGTCGCTCCTATTTCAGATAGCATACTGGGCTAGGCGGCATCTTAAAGCACGTGGAATGGCGAGTAAAATGCACTATTAAACTTCTATGATAGGGCAATCAGAGACCCGATTAGATCATTTTATATTACGGTTAATATAAGAATGCAGCGAGATTCTCTCACATTTGTTCAATTTACGTCGCCGATATTTCAGATAGCGTATTGGGCTAAGCGGCAACTCAAAGCGCATGAAATGACGAGTGAAAGGCAATATTAAACTTCTAGGGTAGGGCGAACAGAGACCCGAATAGATCATTTTACATTAAGGTTAATATAAGAATTCAGGGAAATTCTATCACATTTGTTCAATTTACGTCGTTCCTATTTCAGCTATCGTACTGGGCTAGGCGGCATCTTAAAACGCGAAGAATGGCGAGTAAAATGCACTACTAAACTTCTATGATAGGGCAATCAGAGACCCGATTAGATCATTTTATATTTTGGTTAATATAAGAATTCAGCGAAATTCTATCACATTTGTTCAATTTACGTCGCTCCTATTTCAGATAGCGTATTGTGCTAAGCGGCATCTCAAAGCGCATGAAATGACGAGTGAAAGGCAATATTAAACTTCTAGGGTAGGGCGAACAGAGACCCGAATAGATCGTTTTATATTATGGTTAATATAAGAATTCAGCGAAATTCTATCACATTTGTTCAATTTACGTCGCTCCTATTTCAGATAGCGTATTGGGCTAAGCGGCATCTCAAAGCGCATGAAATGACGAGAGAAATGCACTATTAAACTTCTTGGGTAGGGCGAACAGAGACCCGATTACATCATCTTATGTTATGGTTAATTTAAGAATTCGGCAAAATTCTATCACATTTGTACAACTTACGTCGCTCCTATTTCAGATAGCGTACTGGGCTAGGCGGCACCTTAAAGCGCGTGGAATGGCGAGTAAAATGCACTATTAAACTTCTATGATAGGGCAATCAGAGACCCGATTAGATCATTTTATATTTTGGTAAATATAAGAATTCAGCGAAATTCTATCACGTTTGTTCAATTTACGTCGCTCCTATTTCAGATAG
Source organism: Macropis europaea (assembly GCA_916610135.2). Lineage (NCBI taxonomy): Eukaryota > Metazoa > Arthropoda > Insecta > Hymenoptera > Melittidae > Macropis > Macropis europaea. The sequence continues at coordinate 54,011 of CAKAJE020002043.1, forward strand.
CTTATTGGGCTAGGCGGCAACTTAAAGCGTGTGGAATGGCGAGTAAAATGCACTATTAAACTTCTATGATAGGGCAATCAGAGATCCGATTAGATCATTTTATATTTTGGTTAATATAAGAATTTAGCGAAATTCTATCACATTTGTTCAATTTACGTCGCTCCTATGACAGATAGCGTATTGGGCTAAGCGGCATCTCAAAGTGCATGAGATGGCGAGTAAAATGCACTATTAAACTTCAAGGGTAGGGCAATCAGAGATCCGATTAGATCATTTTATATTATGGTTAATTTAAGAATTCAGCAAAATTCTATCACATTTGTTCAATTTACGTCGTTCCTATTTCAGATAGCGTACTGGGCTAGGCGGCATCTTAAAGCGCGTGGAACGGCGAGTAAAATGCACTATTAAACTTCTATGATAGGGCAATCAGAGACCCGATTAGATCATTTCATATTATGGTTAATATAAGAATTCAGCGTAATTCTATCACATTTGTTCAACATACGTCGCTCATATTTCAGATAGTGTACGGGGCTAAGGGGCATCTTAAAGTGCGTGGAAGCGCGAGTAAAATGCACTACTAAACTTCTATGATAGAGCAATCAGAGTCCCGTTTAGATCATTTTATATTTTGTTTAATATAAGATTTCAGGGAAATTCTATCACATTTGTTCAATTTACGTCGCTCCTATGTCAGATAGCGTATTGGGCTAAGCGGCATCTCAAAGCGCATGAAATGACGAGAGAAATGCCCTATTAAACTTCTTGGGTAGGGCGAACAGAGAGCCGATTACATCATTTTATATTAATGTTAATTTAAGAATTCGGCAAAATTCTATCACATTTGTACAACTTACGTCGCTCCTATTTCAGATAGCGTACTGGGCTAGGCGGCACCTCAAAGCGCGTGGAATGGCGAGTAAAATGCACTATTAAACTTCTATGATAGGGCAATCAGAGACCCGATTAGATCATTTTATATTTTGGTAAATATAAGAATTCAGCGAAATTCTATCACATTTATTCAATTTACGTCGCTCCTATTTCAGATAGCTTATTGGGCTATGCGGCATCACAAAGCGCATGAAATGACGAGTGAAATGCACTTTTAAACTTCTAGGGTAGGGCAAACAGAGATCCGATTAGATCATTTTATATTATGGTTAATTTAAGAATTCAGCAAAATTCTATCACATTTGTTCAAGTTACGTCGCTCCTATTTCAGATAGCGTACTGGGCTAGGCGGCATCTTAAATCGCGTGGAAGGGCGAGTAAAATGCACTACTAAACTTCTATGATAGGGCAATCAGAGTCCCGATTAGATCATTTTATATTTTGTTTACTATAAGATTTCAGGGAAATTCTATCACATTTGTTCAATTTACGTCGCTCCTATTTCAGATAGCGTATTGGGCTAAGCAGCATCTCAAAGCGCAAGAAATGGCGAGTAAAATGCACTATTAAACTTCTAGGGTAGGGCACACAGAGACCCGATTAGATCATTTTATATTATGGTTAATTTAAGAATTCAGCGAAATCCTATCACATTTGTTCAATTTATGTCGCTCCTATTTCAGATAGCGTACTGGGCAAGGCGGCATCTTAAACCGCGTGGAATGGCGAGTAAAATGCACTATTAAACTTCTACGGTAAGGCAAACAGAGACCCGATTAGATCATTTTATATTACGGTTAATCTAAGAATTCAGCGTAATTGTATCACATTTGTTCAATTTACGTCGCTCCTATTTCAGATAGCATACTGGGCTAGGCGGCATCTTGAAGCGCGTGGAATGGCGAGTAAAGTGCACTACTAAACTTCTATGATAGGGCAATCAGAGACCCGATTAGATCATTTTATATTTTGTTTAATATCAGATTTCAGGGAATTTGTATCACATTTGTTCAATTTACGTCGCTCCTAATTCAGATAGCGTATTCGGCTAAGCGGCATCTCAAAGCGCATGAAATGGCGAATAAAATGCACTCGTAAACTTCTAGGCTAGGCAAACAGAGACCCGATTAGATCATTTTATATTACGGTTAATTTAAGAATTCAGCAAAATTCTATCACACTTGTTCAATTTACGTCGCTCGTATTTCAGATAGCGAACTGAGCTAGGCGGCATCTTAAAGCGCGTGGAATGGCGAGTAAAATGCACTATTAAACTTCTATGATAGGGCAATCAGAGACCCGATTAGATCATTTTATATTTTGGTTAATATAAGAATTCAGCGAAATTCTATCACATTTGTTCAATTTACGTCGCTCCTATTTCAGATAGCTTATAGGGCTTAGCGGCATCTCAAAGCGCATGAAATGGCGAGTGAAATGCACTATTAAAATTCTATGATAGGGCAATCAGAGACCCGATCAGATCATTTTATGTTATGGTTAATTTAAGAACTCAGCAAAATTCTATCACATTTGTTCAATTCACGACGCTCCTATTTCAGATAGCGTACTGGGCTAGGCGGCATCTTAAAGCGCGTGGAATGTCAAGTAAACTGCACTATTAAATTTCTATGATAGGGAAATCAGAGACCCGATTAGATCATTTTATATTTTGGTTAACATAAGAATTCAGCGAAATTCTATCACATTTGTTCAATTTACGTCGCTCCTATTACAGATAGCGTATTGGGCTAAGCGGCATCTCAAAGCGCATGAAATGGCGAGTAAAATGCACTATTAAACTTCTAGGATAAGGCAAACAGAGACCCGATTAGATCATTTTATATTACGGTTAATATAAGAATTCAGCGTAATTCTATCACATTTGTTCAACTTACGTCGCTCCTATTTCAGATAGCGTACTGGGCTAGGCGGGCATCTTAAAGCGCGTGGAATGGCGAGTAAAATGCACTACTAAACTTCTATGATAGGGCAATCAGAGACCCGATTAGATCATTTTATATTTTGTTTAATATAAGATTTCAGCGAGATTCTCTCACATTTGTTCAATTTACGTCGCTGATATTTCAGATAGCGTCTTGGGCTATGCGGCATCTCAAAGCGCAAGAAATGGCGAGTAAAATGCACTATTAAACTTCTAGGGAAGGCAACCAGAGACCCGATTAGATCATTTTATATTATCGTTAATTTAAAAATTCAGCGTAATTCTATCACATTTTTTCAATTTACGTCGTTCCTATTTCAGCTAGCGTACTGGGCTAGGCGGAATCGTAAAGCGCGTGGATTGGCGAGTAAAATGAACTATTAAACTTCTTTGATAGGGCAATCAGAGACCCGATTAGATCATTTTATATTTTGGTTAATATAAGTATTCAGGGAAATTCTATCACATTTGTTCAATTCACGTCGCTCCTATTTCAGATAGCGTATTGGGCTAAGCGGCATCTCAAAGAGCATGAAATGGCGAGTGAAATGCACTGTTAAACTTCTAGGGTAGGGCAAACAGAGACCCGATTAGATCATTTCATATTATGGTTTATTTAAGAATTCAGAAAAATTCTATCACATTGTTCCTTTTACGTCGCTCCTATTTCAGATAGCGTATTGGGCTAAGCGGCATCTCAAAGCGCATGAAATGACGAGTGAAAGGCACTATTAAACTTCTAGGGTAGGGCGAACAGAGAACCGATTAGCTCATTTTACATTAAGGTTAATATAAGAATTCAGGGAAATTCTATCACGTTTTTCAATTTACGTCGCTCTATTTCTGATAGCGTATTGGGCTAAGCGGCATCTCAAACCGCATGAAATGGCGAGTAAAACGCACTGTTAAACTTCTAGGGTAGGGCAATCAGAGAGCCGGTTAGATCATTTTATATTACGGTTAATATAAGAATTCAGCGTAATTCTACCACATTTGTTCAATTTACCGTCGCTGATATTTCAGATAGCGTATTGGGCTAAGCGGCATCTCAAAGCGCAAGAAATGGCGAGTAAAATGCACTGTTAAACTTCTAGGGTAGGGCAAACGGCGACCCGATAAGATCATTTTATTTTATGGTTAATTAAGAATTCAGCGAAACTCTATCATATTTGTTCAATTTACGTCGCTCCTATTTCAGATAGCGTATTGGGCTAAGCGGCAGCTCAATGCGCATGAAATGGCGAGTAAAATGCACTATTAAACTTCTAGGATAAGGCAAACAGAGACCCGATTAGATCATTTTATATTACGGTTAATATAAGAATTCAGCGTAATTCTATCACATTTTATCAACTTACGTCGCTCCTATATCAGATAGCGTACTGGGCTCGGCGGCATCTTAAAGCGCAAGAAATGGCGAGTAAAATGCACTATTAAACTTCTAGGGTAGGGCAAACAGAGACCCGATTAGATCATTTTATATTACGGTTAATATAAGAATTCAGCGTAATTCTATCACATTTGTTCAACTTACGTCGGCTCCTATATCAGATAGCGTACTGGGCTCGGCGGCATCTTAAAGCGCAAGAAATGGCGAGTAAAATGCACTATTAAACTTCTAGGGTAGGGCAAACAGAGACCCGATTAGATCATTTTATATTACGGTTAATATAAGAATTCAGCGTAATTCTATCACATTTGTTCAACTTACGACGCTCCTATTTCAGATAGCGTACTGGGCTAGGCGGCATCTTAAAGCGCGTGGAATGGTGAGTAAAATGCACTATTAAACTTATAGGGTAGGGCAAACAGAGACCCGATTAGATCATATTATATTATGGTTATTTAAGAATTCAGCAAAATTCTATCACATTTGTTCAATTTACATCGCTCCTATTTCAGATATCGTATTGGGCTAAGCGGCAACTCAAAGCGCATGAAATGACGAGGTGAAATGCAGTATTAAACTTCTAGGGTAGGGCGAACAGAGACCCGATTAGATCATTTTACATTAAGGTTAATATAAGAATTCAGCGAAGTTCTATCACATTTGTTCAATTTACGTCGCTCCTATTTCAGATAGCCTTATTGGGGCTAAGCGGCATCTCAAAGCGCATGAAATGGCGAGTGAAATGCGCTATTAAACTTCTAGGGTAGGACGAACAAAGACCCGATTAGATCATTTTACATTAAGGGGTATATAAGAATTCAGTGAAATTCTATCACATTTGTTCAATTTACGTCGCTCCTATTTCAGATAGCGTATTGGGCTAAGCGCCATCTCAAAGCGCATGAAATGGCGAGCAAAGTGCACTATTAAACTTCGAGGGTAGGGCAAACAGAGACCCGATTAGATAATTTTATATTACGGTTAATATAATAATTGAGCGTAATTCTATCACATTTGTTCAACTTACGTCGCTCCTATTTCAGATAGCGTACTGGGCTAGGCGGCATCTCAAAGCGCATGTAATGACGAGTGAAATGCACTATTAAACATCTATGATAGGGCAAACAGAGACCCGATTAGATCATTTGATATTATGGTTAATTTAAGAATTCAGCGAAATTCCATCACATTTGTTCAATGGACGTCGCTCCTATTGCAGATAGCGTATTGGGCTAAGCGGCGTCTCAAAGCGCATGAAATGGCGAGTAAAATGCACTATTAAACTTCTAGGGTAAGGCAAACAGAGACCCGATTAGATGATTTTATATTACGGTTAATATAAGAATTCAGCGTAATTCTATCATATTTGTTCAATTCACGTCGCTCCTATTTCAGATAGCGTACTGGGCTAGGCGGAATCTTAAAGCGCGTGGATTGGCGAGTAAAATGCACTATAAACTTGTAAGATAGGGCAATCAGAGACCCGATTAGATCATTTTATATTTTGGTTAATATAAGAATTCAGCGAAATTCTATCACAATTGTTCTATTTACGTCGCTCCTATTTCAGATAGCGTATTGGGCTAAGCGGCATCTCAAAGCGCATGAAATGTCGAGTGAAATGCACTACTACACTTCTAGGGTAGGGCGAACAGAGACCCGATTAGATCATTTTACATTAAGGTTAATATAAGTATTCAGGGAAATTCCTATCACCATTTGTTCAATTTACGTCGCTGATATTTCAGATAGCGTATTGGGCTAAGCGGCATCTCAAAGCGCAGAAATGGCGAGTAAAATGCACTGTTAAACTTCTAGGGTAGGGCAAACGGAGACCCGATAAGATCATTTTATATTATGGTTAATTTAAGAATTCAGCGAAACTCTATCTTATTTGTTCAATTTACGTCGCTCCTATTTCAGATAGCGTATTGGGCTAAGCGGCATCTCAATGCGCATGAAATGGCGAGTAAAATGCACTATTAAACTTCTAGGATAAGGCAAACAGAGACCCGATTAGATCATTTTATATTACGTTTAATATAAGAATTCAACGTAATTCTATCACATTTGTTCAATTTACGTTGCTGATATTTCAGATAGCGTATTGGGCTAAGCGGCATCTCAAAGCGCAAGAAATGGCGAGTAAATGCACTGTTAAACTTCTAGGGTAGGGGCAAACGGAGACCCGATAAGATCATTTTATATTATGGTTAATTTAAGAATTCAGCAAAATTCTATCACATTCGTTCAATTTACATCGCTCCTATTTCAGATATCGTAATGGGCTAAGCGGCAACTCAAAGCGCATGAAATGACGAGTGAAATGCACTATTAAACTTCTAGGGTTGGGCGAACAAAGACCCGATTAGATCATTTTACATTAAGATTATTATAAGAATTCAGCGAAATTCCATCACATTTGTTCAATTTACGTCGCTCCTATTTCAGATAGCGTATTGGGCTAAGCGCCATCTCAAAGCGCATGAAATGGCGAGCAATGTGCACTATTAAACTTCTAGGATAAGGCAAACAGAGACCCGATTAGATAATTTTATATTACGGTTAATATAAGAATTCAGGGTAATTCTATCACATTTGTTCAATTTACATCGCTTCTATTTCAGATATCGTATTGGGCTAAGCGGCAACTCAAAGCGCATGAAATGACGAGTGATATGCACTATTAAACTTCTAGGGTTGGGCGAACAAAGACCCGATTAGATCATTTTACATTAAGATTATTATAAGAATACAGTGAAATTCTATCACATTTGTTCAATTTACGTCGCTCCTATTTCAGCTAGCGTATTGGGCTAAGCGGCATCTCAAAGCGCATGAAATGGCGAGTAAAATGCACTATTAAACTTCTAGGGTAGGGCAAACAGAGACCCGATTAGATCATTTTATATTATGGTTAATTTCAGAATTCAGCGTAATTCTATCACATTTGTTCAACTTACGTCGCTCCTATTTCAGATAGCGTACTGGGCTAGGCGGCATCTTAAAGCGCGTGGAAGGGCGAGTAAAATGCACTACTAAACTTCTATGATAGGGCAATCAGAGTCCCGATTAGATCATTTTATATTTTGGTTAATATAAGAATTCAGCGAAATTCTATCACATTTGTTCAATTTACGTTGCTCCTATTTCAGATAGCGTGTTGGGCTAAGCGGCACCTCAAAGCGCATGAAATGACGAGTGAAATGCACTATTAAACTTCTATGGTTGGGCGAACAAAGACCCGGTTAGATCATTTTACATTAAGATTATTATAAGAATTCAGCGAAATTCTATCACATTTGTTCAATTTATGTCGCTGATATTTCAGATAGCGTATTGGGCTAAGCGGCATCTCAAAGCGCAAGAAATGGCGAGTAAAATGCACTCTTAAACTTCTAGGGTAGGGCAAACAGAGACCCGATAAGATCATTCTATATTATGGTTAATTTAAGAATTCAGCGAAACTCTATCATATTTGTTCAATTTACGTCGCTCCTATTTCAGATAGCGTATTGGGCTAAGCGGCATCTCAATGCGCATGAAATGGCGAGTAAAATGCACTATTAAACTTCTAGGATAAGGCAAACAGAGACCCGATTAGATCATTTTATATTACGTTTAATATAAGAATTCAGCGTAATTCTATCACATTTGTTCAATTTACGTCGCTGATATTTCAGATAGCGTATTGGGCTAAGCGGCATCTCAAAGCGCAAGAAATGGCGAGTAAAATGCACTGTTAAACTTCTAGGGTAGGGCAAACAGAGACCCGATTAGATCATTTTATATTATGGTTAGTTTAAGAATTCAGCGTAATTCTATCACATTTGTTCAACTTACGTCGCTCCTATTTCAGATAGCGTACTGCGCTGGGCGGCATCTTAAAGCGCGTGGAAGGGCGAGTAAAATGCACTACAAAACTTCTATGATAGGGCAATCAGTGAGCCGATTAGATCATTTTATATTTTGGTCAATATAAGAATTCAGCGAAATTCTATCACAGTTGTTCAATTTACGTCGCTCCTATTTCAGATAGCGTATTGGGCTAAGCGGCATCTCAAAACGCATGAAATGACGAGTGAAAGGCACTATTAAACTTCTGGGGTAGGGCGTACAGAGACCCTATTAGATCATTTTACATTAAGGTTAATATAAGAATTCAGGGAAATTCTATCACATTTTTTCAATTTACGTCGTTCCTATTTCAGCTAGCGTACTGGGCTAGGTGGCATCTTAAAACGCGAGGAATGACGAGTAATATGCACTGTTCAACTTCTATGATAGGGCAATCAGAGACCCGATTAGATCATTTTATATTTTGGTTATTATAAGAATTCAGCGAAATTCTATCACATTTGTTCAATTTACGTCGCTCCTATTTCAGATAGCTTATTGGGCTAAGCGGCATCTCAAAGCGCATGAAATGACGAGTGAAATGCACTATTAAGCATCTAGGGTAGTGCAAACAAAGACCCGATTAGATCATTTTACATCAAGTGTATATAACAATTCAGGGAATTCTATCACATTTGTTCAATTTGGCGTCGCTCCTATTTCAGATAGCGTATTGGGCTAAGCGCCATCTCAGAGCGCATGAAATGGCGAGCAATGTGCACTATTAAACTTCTAGGGTAGGGCAAACAGAGACCCGATTAGATAATTTTATATTACGGTTAATATAATAATTGAGCGTAATTCTATCACATTCGTTCAACTTACGCCGCTCCTATTTCAGATAGCGTACTGGGCTAGGCGCATCTCAAAGTGCAAGAAATGGCGAGTGAAATGCACTATTAAACATCTATGATAGGCAAACAGAGACCCGATTAGATCATTTTATATTATGGTTAATTTAAGAATTCAGCGAAATTCTATCACATTTGTTCAATGTACGTTGCTCCTATTGCAGATAGCGTATTGGGCTAAGCGGGATCTCAAAGCGCATGAAATGGCGAGTAAATGCACTATTAAACTTCTAGGGTAAGGCAAACAGAGACCCGATCAGATCATTTTATATTACGGTTAAATATAACGATTCAGCGTAATTCTATCATATTTGTTCAATTTACGTCGCTCCTATTTCAGATGCGTATTGGGCTAAGCGGCATCTCAAAGCGCATGAAATGGCGAGTAAAATGCACTATTAAACTTCTAGGATAAGGCAAACAGAGACCCGATTAGATCATTTTATATTTTGGTTAATATAAGAATCAGCGTAATTCTATCACATTTGTTCAATTTACGTCGCTGATATTTCAGATAGCGTATTGGGCTAAGCGGCATCTCAAAGCGCAAGAAATGGCGAGTAAAATGCGCTGTTAAACTTCTAGGGTAGGGCAAACAGAGACCCGATTAGATCATTTTATATTATGGTTAGTTTAAGAATTCAGCGTAATTCTATCACATTTGTTCAACTTACGTCGCTCCTATTTCAGATAGCGTACTGCGCTGGGCGGCATCTTAAAGCGCGTGGAAGGGCGAGTAAAATGCACTACAAAACTTCTATGATAGGGCAATCAGTGAGCCGATTAGATCATATTATATTTTGGTTAATATAAGAATTCAGCGAAACTCTATCACAATTGTTCTATTTACGTCGCTCCTATTTCAGATAGCGTATTGGGCTAAGCGGCATCTCAAAGCGCATGAAGTGGCGAGTAGGGGCGAACAGAGACCCGATTAGATCATTTTACATTAAGGTTAATATAAGTATTCAAGGAAATCCTATCACATTTGTTCAAATTACGTCGCTCCTATTTCAGATAGCGTATTGGGCTAAGCGGCATCTCAAAGCGCATGAAATGGCGAGTGAAATGCACTATTACACTTCTAGGGTAGGGCGAACAGAGACCCGATTAGATCATTTTACATTAAGGTTAATATAAGTATTCAGGGATATTCTATCACATTTGTTCAATTTACGTCGCTCCTATTTCAGATAGCGTTATTGGGCTAAGCTTGCTTCTCAAAGCGCATGAAATGGCGATTAAAATGCACTGTTAAACTTCTAGTGTAGGGGCAAACCAGAGACCCGATTAGATCATTTCATATTATGGTTTATTTAAGAATTCAGAAAAATTGTATCACATTTGTTCAATTTACGTCGCTCCTATTTCAGATAGCGTACTGGCTAGGGCGGCATCACAACGCGCATGAAATGACGAGTGAAACGCACTATTAAACTTCTAGGGTAGGGCGAACAGAGAACCGATTAGAACATTTTACATTAAGGTTAATATAAGAATTCAGGGAAATTCTATCACGTTTGTTCAATTACGTCGCTCCTATTTCAGGTAGCGTATTGGGCTAAGCGGCATCTCAAGGCGCATGAAATGGCGATTAAAATGCACTGTTAAACTTCCAGGGTAGGGCAAACAGAGACCCGATTAGATCATTTCATATTTTGGTTTATTTAAGAATTCAGAAAAATTCTATCACATTTGTTCAATTTACGTCGCTCCTATTTCAGATCGCGTATTGGGCTAAGCGGCATCTCAATGCTCATGAAATGGCGAGTAAAATGCACTATTAAACTTCTAGGGTAGGGCAAACAAAGACCCGATTAGATCATTTATATTACGGTTAATATAGGAATTCAGCGTAATTCTGTCACATTTGTTCACTTTACGTCGCCCCTATTTCAGATAGCGTATTGGGCTAAGCGGCATCTCGAAGCGCATGAAATGACGAGAGAAATGCAGTATTAAACTCCTTGGGTAGGGCGAAACAGAGACCCGATTACATCATTTTATATTATGGGTTAATTTAAGAATTCAGCACAATTCTATCACATTTGTTCAATTTACGTCACTCCCACTTCAGATAGCGTACTGGGCTACGCGGCATCTTAAAGCGCGTGGAATGGCGAGTAAAATGCACTTTTAAACTTCTATGATAGGGCAATCAGAGACCCGATATTAGATCATTTTATATTTTGGTTAATATAAGAATTCAGCGAATTCTCTCACATTTGGTCAATTTACGTCGCCGATATTTCAGATAGCGTATTGGGCTAAGCGGCATCTCAAAGCGCAAGAACTGACGAGTAAAATGCACTATTAAACCCCTAGGGTAGGGCAAACAGAGACCCGATTAGATCATTTTATATTATGGTTAATTTAAGAATTCAGCGATATTCTATGACTTTTGTTCAATTTACGTCGCTCCTATTGCAGATAGCGTATTGGGCTAAGCGGCATTTTCAAAGCGCATGAAAATGGCGAGTAAAATGCACTATTAACTTCTAGGATAAGGCAACGGAGACCCGATTAGACCATTTTATATTACGGTTAATATAAGAATTCAGCGTTATTCTATCACATTTGTTCAACTTACGTCGCTCCTATTTCAGATAGCGTACTGGGCTAGGCGGGCATCTTAAAGCGCGTGGAATGGCGAGCAAAATGCACTCTTAAACTTCTATTATAGGGCAATCAGAGACCCGATTAGATCATTTTATATTTTGGTTAATATAAGTATTCAGCGAAATTCTATCACATTTGTTCAATTTACATCGCTCCTATTTCAGATAGCTTATTGGGCTAAGCGGCATCTCAAAAGCGCATGAAATGGCGAGTAAAATGCACTATTAAACTTCTAGGATAAGGCAAACAGAGACCCGATTAGATCATTTTATATTACGGTTAATATAAGAATTCAGCGTAATTCTGTCACATTTGTTCAATTTACGTCGCTCCTATTCAGATAGCATACTGGGCTAGGCGGCATCTTAAAGCACGTGGAATGGCGAGTAAAATGCACTATTAAACTTCTATGATATGGCAATCAGAGACCCGATTAGATCATTTTATATTACGGTTAATATAAGAATGCAGCGAGATTCTCTCACATTTGTTCAATTTACGTCGCCGATATTTCAGATAGCGTATTGGGCTAAGCGGCATCTCAAAGCGCATGAAATGACGAGTTGAAAGGCAATATTAAACTTCTAGGGTAGGGCGAACAGAGACCCGAATAGATCATTTTACATTAAGGTTAATATAAGAATTCAGGGAAATTCTATCACATTTGTTCAATTTACGTAGTTCCTATTTCAGCTATCGTACTGGGCTAGGCGGCATCTTAAAACGCGAAGAATGGCGAGTAAAATGCACTACTAAACTTCTATGATAGGGCAATCAGAGAACCGATTAGATCATTTTATATTTTGGTTAATATAAGAATTCAGCGAAATTCTATCACATTTGTTCAATTTACGTCGCTCCATATTTCAGATAGCGTATTGTGCTAAGCGGCATCTCAAAGCGCATGAATGACGAGTGAAAGGCAATATTATACTTCTAGGGTAGGGCGAACATGAGACCCGAATAGATCGTTTTATATTATGGTTAATATAAGAATTCAGCGAAATTCTATCACATTTGTTCAATTTACGTCGCTCCTATTTCAGATAGCGTATTGGGCTAAGCGGCATCTCAAAGCGCATGAAATGACGAGAGAAATGCACTATTAAACTTCTTGGTAGGGCGAACAGAGACCCGATTACATCATCTTATGTTATGGTTAATTTAAGAATTCGGCAAAATTCTATCACATTTGTACAACTTACGTCGCTCCTATTTCAGATAGCGTACTGGGCTAGGCGGCACCTTAAAGCGCGTGGAATGGCGAGTAAAATGCACTATTAAACTTCTATGATAGGGCAATCAGAGACCCGATTAGATCATTTTATATTTTGGTAAATATAAGAATTCAGCGAAATTCTATCACATTTGTTCAATTTACGTCGCTCCTATTTCAGATAGCTTATTGGGCTAAGCGGCATCAAAAAGCGCATGAAATGACGAGTGAAATGCACTTTTAAACTTCTAGGGTAGGGCAAACAGAGACCCGATTAGATCATTTTATATTATGGTTAACTTAAGAATTCAGCAAAATTTTATCACATTTGTTCAATTTACGTCGCTCCTATTTCAGATAGCGTACTGGGCAAGGACCGCGTGGAATGGCGAGTAAAATGCACTATTAAACTTCTATGATAGGGCAATCAGAGACCCGATTAGATCATTTTATATTACGGTTAATATAAGAATTCAGCGTAATTCTGTCACACTTGTTCAACTTACGTGGCTCCTATTTCAGATAGCGTACTGGGCTAGGCGGCAACTTAAAGCGCGTGGAAAGGCGAGTAAAATGCACTATTAAACTTCTATGATAGGGCAATCAGAGATCCGATTAGATCATTTTATATTTTGGTTAATATAAGAATTTAGCGAAATTCTATCACATTTGTTCAATTTACGTCGCTCCTATGACAGATAGCGTATTGGGCTAAGCGGCATCTCAAAGTGCATGAGATGGCGAGTAAAATGCACTATTAAACTTCAAGGGTAGGGCAATCAGAGATCCGATTAGATCATTTTATATTATGGTTAATTTAAGAATTCAGCAAAATTCTATCACATTTGTTCAATTTACGTCGTTCCTATTTCAGATAGCGTACTGGGCTAGGCGGCATCTTAAAGCGCGTGGAACGGCGAGTAAAATGCACTATTAAACTTCTATGATAGGGCAATCAGAGACCCGATTAGATCATTTCGTATTATGGTTAATATAAGAATTCAGCGTAATTCTATCACATTTGTTCAACTTACGTCGCTCCTATTTCAGATAGCGTACCGGGCTAGGCTGCATCTCAAAGCGCAAGAAATGGCGAGTAAAATGCACTATTAAACTTCTAGGGTAGGGCAAACAGACACCCGATAAGATCATTTTATATTATGGTTAATTCAAGAATTCAGCGAAACTCTATCACATTTGTTCAAGTTACGTCGCTCCTATTTCAGATAGCGTACTGGGCTAGGCGGCATCTTAAATCGCGTGGAAGTGCGAGTAAAATGCACTACTAAACTTCTATGATAGGGCAATCAGAGTCCCGATTAGATCATTTTATATTTTGTTTACTATAAGATTTCAGGGAAATTCTATCACATTTGTTCAATTTACGTCGCTCCTATTTCAAATAGCGTATTGGGCTAAGCAGCATCTCAAAGCGCAAGAAATGGCGAGTAAAATGCACTATTAAACTTCTAGGGTAGGGCACACAGAGACCCGATTAGATCATTTTATATTATGGTTAATTTAAGAATTCAGCGAAATCCTATCACATTTGTTCAATTTATGTCGCTCCTATTTCAGATAGCGTACTGGGCAAGGCGGCATCTTAAACCGCGTGGAATGGCGAGTAAAATGCACTATTAAACTTCTATGATAGGGCAATCAGAGACCCGATTAGATCATTTTATATTACGGTTAATATAAGAATTCAGCGTAATTCTGTCACACTTGTTCAACTTACGTGGCTACTATTTCAGATAGCGTACTGGGCTAGGCGGCAACTTAAAGCGCGTGGAATGGCGAGTAAAATGCACTATTAAACTTCTATGATAGGGCAATCAGAGATCCGATTAGATCATTTTATATTTTGGTTAATATAAGAATTTAGCGAAATTCTATCACATTTGTTCAATTTACGTCGCTCCTATGTCAGATAGCGTTTTGGGCTAAGCGGCATCTCAAAGTGCATGAAATGGCGAGTAAAATGCACTATTAAACTTCTAGGGTAGGGCAATCAGAGACCCGATTAGATCATTTTATATTATGTTTAATTTAAGAATTCAGCAAAATTCTATCACATTTGTTCAATTTACGTCGTGCCTATTTCAGATAGCGTACTGGGCTAGGCGGCATCTTAAAGCGCTTGGAACGGCGAGTAAAATGCACTATTAAACTTCTGTGATAGGGCAATCAGAGACCCGATTAGATCATTTTATATTTTGGTAAATATAAGAATTCAGCGTAATTCTGTCACATTTGTTCAATTTACGTCGCTCCTATTTCAGATAGCATACTGGGCTAGGCGGCATCTTAAAGCACGTGGAATGGCGAGTAAAATGCACTATTAAACTTCTATGATAGGGCAATCAGAGACCCGATTAGATCATTTTATATTACGGTTAATATAAGAATGCAGCGAGATTCTCTCACATTTGTTCAATTTACGTCGCCGATATTTCAGATAGCGTATTGGGCTAAGCGGCAACTCAAAGCGCATGAAATGACGAGTGAAAGGCAATATTAAACTTCTAGGGTAGGGCGAACAGAGACCCGAATAGATCATTTTACATTAAGGTTAATATAAGAATTCAGGGAAATTCTATCACATTTGTTCAATTTACGTCGTTCCTATTTCAGCTATCGTACTGGGCTAGGCGGCATCTTAAAACGCGAAGAATGGCGAGTAAAATGCACTACTAAACTTCTATGATAGGGCAATCAGAGACCCGATTAGATCATTTTATATTTTGGTTAATATAAGAATTCAGCGAAATTCTATCACATTTGTTCAATTTACGTCGCTCCTATTTCAGATAGCGTATTGTGCTAAGCGGCATCTCAAAGCGCATGAAATGACGAGTGAAAGGCAATATTAAACTTCTAGGGTAGGGCGAACAGAGACCCGAATAGATCGTTTTATATTATGGTTAATATAAGAATTCAGCGAAATTCTATCACATTTGTTCAATTTACGTCGCTCCTATTTCAGATAGCGTATTGGGCTAAGCGGCATCTCAAAGCGCATGAAATGACGAGAGAAATGCACTATTAAACTTCTTGGGTAGGGCGAACAGAGACCCGATTACATCATCTTATGTTATGGTTAATTTAAGAATTCGGCAAAATTCTATCACATTTGTACAACTTACGTCGCTCCTATTTCAGATAGCGTACTGGGCTAGGCGGCACCTTAAAGCGCGTGGAATGGCGAGTAAAATGCACTATTAAACTTCTATGATAGGGCAATCAGAGACCCGATTAGATCATTTTATATTTTGGTAAATATAAGAATTCAGCGAAATTCTATCACGTTTGTTCAATTTACGTCGCTCCTATTTCAGATAGCTTATTGGGCTAGGCGGCAACTTAAAGCGCGTGGAATGGCGAGTAAAATGCACTATTAAACTTCTATGATAGGGCAATCAGAGATCCGATTAGATCATTTTATATTTTGGTTAATATAAGAATTTAGCGAAATTCTATCACATTTGTTCAATTTACGTCGCTCCTATGACAGATAGCGTATTGGGCTAAGCGGCATCTCAAAGTGCATGAGATGGCGAGTAAAATGCACTATTAAACTTCAAGGGTAGGGCAATCAGAGATCCGATTAGATCATTTTATATTATGGTTAATTTAAGAATTCAGCAAAATTCTATCACATTTGTTCAATTTACGTCGTTCCTATTTCAGATAGCGTACTGGGCTAGGCGGCATCTTAAAGCGCGTGGAACGGCGAGTAAAATGCACTATTAAACTTCTATGATAGGGCAATCAGAGACCCGATTAGATCATTTCATATTATGGTTAATATAAGAATTCAGCGTAATTCTATCACATTTGTTCAACATACGTCGCTCATATTTCAGATAGTGTACGGGGCTAAGGGGCATCTTAAAGTGCGTGGAAGCGCGAGTAAAATGCACTACTAAACTTCTATGATAGAGCAATCAGAGTCCCGTTTAGATCATTTTATATTTTGTTTAATATAAGATTTCAGGGAAATTCTATCACATTTGTTCAATTTACGTCGCTCCTATGTCAGATAGCGTATTGGGCTAAGCGGCATCTCAAAGCGCATGAAATGACGAGAGAAATGCCCTATTAAACTTCTTGGGTAGGGCGAACAGAGAGCCGATTACATCATTTTATATTAATGTTAATTTAAGAATTCGGCAAAATTCTATCACATTTGTACAACTTACGTCGCTCCTATTTCAGATAGCGTACTGGGCTAGGCGGCACCTCAAAGCGCGTGGAATGGCGAGTAAAATGCACTATTAAACTTCTATGATAGGGCAATCAGAGACCCGATTAGATCATTTTATATTTTGGTAAATATAAGAATTCAGCGAAATTCTATCACATTTATTCAATTTACGTCGCTCCTATTTCAGATAGCTTATTGGGCTATGCGGCATCACAAAGCGCATGAAATGACGAGTGAAATGCACTTTTAAACTTCTAGGGTAGGGCAAACAGAGACCCGAATAGATCATTATTCATTAAGGTTAATATAAGAATTCAGGGAAATTCTATCACATTTGTTCAATTTACGTCGCTCGTATTACAGATAGCGTATTGGGCTAAGCGGCATCTCAAAGCGCATGAAATGGCGAGTAAAATGCACTATTAAACTTCTAGGGTAGGGCAAACAGAGACCCGATTAGATCATTTTATATTATGGTTAATTTAAGAATTCAGCAAAATTCTATCACATTTGTTCAAGTTACGTCGCTCCTATTTCAGATAGCGTACTGGGCTAGGCGGCATCTTAAATCGCGTGGAAGGGCGAGTAAAATGCACTACTAAACTTCTATGATAGGGCAATCAGAGTCCCGATTAGATCATTTTATATTTTGTTTACTATAAGATTTCAGGGAAATTCTATCACATTTGTTCAATTTACGTCGCTCCTATTTCAGATAGCGTATTGGGCTAAGCAGCATCTCAAAGCGCAAGAAATGGCGAGTAAAATGCACTATTAAACTTCTAGGGTAGGGCACACAGAGACCCGATTAGATCATTTTATATTATGGTTAATTTAAGAATTCAGCGAAATCCTATCACATTTGTTCAATTTATGTCGCTCCTATTTCAGATAGCGTACTGGGCAAGGCGGCATCTTAAACCGCGTGGAATGGCGAGTAAAATGCACTATTAAACTTCTATGATAGGGCAATCAGAGATCCGATTAGATCATTTTATATTTTGGTTAATATAAGAATTTAGCGAAATTCTATCACATTTGTTCAATTTACGTCGCTCCTATGTCAGATAGCGTTTTGGGCTAACCGGCATCTCAAAGTGCATGAAATGGCGAGTAAAATGCACTATTAAACTTCTAGGGTAGGGCAATCAGAGACCCGATTAGATCAGTTTATATTATGTTTAATTTAAGAATTCAGCAAAATTCTATCACATTTGTTCAATTTACGTCGTGCCCATTTCAGCTAGCGTACTGGGCTAGGCGGCATCTTAAAGCGCTTGGAACGGCGAGTAAAATGCACTATTAAACTTCTAGGGTAGGGCGAACAAAGACCCGATTAGATCATTTTACATTGAGGTTAATATAAGAATTCAGGGAAATTCTATCACATTTGTTCAACATACGTCGCTCATATTTCAGATAGTGTACTGGGCTAAGGGGCATCTTAAAGTGCGTGGAAGCGCGAGTAAAATGCACTACTAAACTTCTATGATAGAGCAATCAGAGTCCCGTTTAGATCATTTTATATTTTGTTTAATATAAGATTTCAGGGAAATTCTATCACATTTGTTCAATTTACGTCGCTCCTATGTCAGATAGCGTATTGGGCTAAGCGGCATCTCAAAGCGCATGAAATGACGAGAGAAATGCCCTATTAAACTTCTTGGGTAGGGCGAACAGAGAGCCGATTACATCATTTTATATTATTGTTAATTTAAGAATTTGGCAAAATTCTATCACATTTGTTCAATTTACGTCGCTCCTATTTCCGATAGCGTATTGGGCTAAGCGGCATCTCAAAGCGCATGAAATGGCGAGTAAAATGCACTATTAAACTTCTAGGGTAGGGCAAACAGACACCCGATAAGATCATTTTATATTATGGTTAATTCAAGAATTCAGCGAAACTCTATCACATTTGTTCAATTTACGTCGCTCCTATTTCAGATAGCGTATTGCGCTAAGCGGCATCTCAATGCGCATGAAATGGCGAGTAAAATGCACTATTAAACTTCTATGATAGGGCTATCAGAGACCCGATTAGATCATTTTACATTTTGGTTAATATAAGAATTCAGCGAAATTCTATCACATTCGTTCAATTTACGTCGCTGATATTTCAGATAGCGTATTGGGCAAAGCGGCATCTCAAAGCGCAAGAAATGGCGAGTAAAATGCACTATTAAACTTCTAGGGTAGGGCAAACAGACACCCAATAAGATCATTTTACATTATGGTTAATCAAGAATTCAGCGAAACTCTATCACATTTATTCAATTTACGTCGCTCCTATTTCAGATAGCTGATTGGGCTAAGCGGCATCACAAAGCGCATGAAATGACGAGTGAAATGCACTTTTAAACTTCTAGGGTAGGGCAAACAGAGACCCGAATAGATCATTTTACATTAAGGTTAATATAAGAATTCAGGGAAATTCTATCACATTTGTTCAATTTACGTCGCTCGTATTTCAGATAGCGTATTGGGCTAAGCGGCATCTCAAAGCGCATGAAATGGCGAGGAAAATGCACTATTAAACTTCTAGGGTAGGGCAAACAGAGACCCGATTAGATCATTTTACATTAAGGTTAATATAAGAATTCAGGGAAATTCTATCACATTTGTTCAAGTTACGTCGCTCCTATTTCAGATAGCGTACTGGGCTAGGCGGCATCTTAAATCGCGTGGAAGGGCGAGTAAAATGCACTACTAAACTTCTATGATAGGGCAATCAGAGTCCCGATTAGATCATTTTATATTTTGTTTACTATAAGATTTCAGGGAAATTCTATCACATTTGTTCAATTTACGTCGCTCCTATTTCAGATAGCGTATTGGGCTAAGCAGCATCTCAAAGCGCAAGGAATGGCGAGTAAAATGCACTATTAAACTTCTAGGGTAGGGCACACAGAGACCCGATTAGATCATTTTATATTAATGTTAATTTAAGAATTCAGCGAAATTCTATCATATTGTTCAATTTACGTCGCTCCTATTTCAGATAGCGTATTGGGCTAAGCGGCATCTCAAAGCGCATGAAATGGCGAGTACAATGCACTATTAAACTTCTACGGTAAGGCAAACAGAGACCCGATTAGATCATTTTATATTACGGTTAATCTAAGAATTCAGCGTAATTGTATCACATTTGTTCAATTTACGTCGCTCCTATTTCAGATAGCATACTGGGCTAGGCGGCATCTTGAAGCGCGTGGAATGGCGAGTAAAGTGCACTACTAAACTTCTATGATAGGGGAATCAGAGACCCGATTAGATCATTTTATATTTTGTTTAATATCAGATTTCAGGGAATTTGTATCACATTTGTTCAATTTACGTCGCTCCTATTTCAGATAGCGTACTGGGGTAGGCGGCATCTTAAAGCGCGTGGAATGGCGAGTATAATGCACTATTAAAATTCTATGATAGGGCAATCAGAGAACCGATTAGATCATTTTATATTATGGTTAATTTAAGAATTCAGCAAAATTCTATCACATTTGTTCAATTTACGTCGCTCCTATTTCAGATAGCGTATTGAGCTAAGCGGCATCTCAAAGCTCATGAAATGGCGAATAAAATGCGCTATTGAACTTCTAGGCTATGGCGAACAGAGACCCGATTAGATCATTTTACATTATGGTTCATAAAAGAATTCAGCGAAATTCTATCACATTTGTTCAACTTACGTCGCTCCTATTTCAGATAGCGTATTGAGCTAAGCGGCATCTCAGAGCGCATGAAATGGCGAGTAAAATGCACTATGAAACTTCTAGGGTAGGGCAAAAAGAGACCCGATTAGAGCATTTTATATTATGGTTAATTTAAGAATTCAGCAAAATTCTATCACATTTGTTCAATTTACGTCGCTCCTATTTCAGATAGCGTACTGGGCTAGGCGGCATCTCAAAGCGCATGAAATGGCGAGTGAAATGCACTATTAGACTTCTATGGTAGGGCGAACAGAGACCCGATCAGATCATTTTACATTAAGGTTAATATAAGAATTGACGGAAATTCTATCAGATTTGTTCAATTTACGTCGCTCCTGTTTCTGATAGCGTATTGGGCTTAGCAGCATTTCAAAGCGCATGAAATGGCGAGTGAAATGCACTATTCAACTTCTAGGATAAGGCAAACAGAGACCCGATTAGATCATTTTATATTACGGTTAATATAAGAATTCAGCGTAATTCTATCACATTTGTTCATCTTACGGCGCTCCTATTTCAGATAGCGTACTGGGCTAGGCGGCATCTTAACGCGCGTGGAAGGTCGAGTAGAATGAACTACGAAACTTCTATGGTAGAGCAATCAGAGACCCGATTAGAACATTTTATATTTTGTTTAATATAAGATTTCAGGGAAATTCTATCACATTTGTTCAATTTACGTCGCTCGTATTTCAGATAGCTTATTGGGCTAAGCGGCATCTCAAAGCGCATGAAATGGCGAACAAAATGCACTATTAAACTTCTAGGCTAGGGCGAACAGAGACCAGATTAGATCATTTTATATTTTGTTTAATATAAGAATTCTGCGAAATTCTATCACATTTGTTCAATTTACGTCGCTCCTATTTCAGTTAGCTTATTGGGCTTAGCGGCATCTCAAAGCGCATGACGTGACGAGTGAAATGCACTATTAAACTTCTAGGGTAGGGCAAACAGAGACCCGATTAGATCATTTTATATTATGGTTAATTTAAGAATTCAGCAAAATTCTATCACATTTGTTCAACTTACGTCGCTCCTATTTCAGATATCGTACTGGGCTAGGCGGCATCTTGAAGCGCGTGGAATGGCGAGTAAAATGCACTACTAAACTTCTATGATAGGGCAATCAGAGACCCGATTAGATCATTTTATATTTTGTTTAATATAAGATTTCAGGGAAATTGTATCACATTTGTTCAATTTACGTCGCTCCTATTTCAGATAGCGAATTGGGCTAAGCGGCATCTCAAAGCGCATGAAATGGCGAGTAAAATGCACTATGAAACTTCTATGGTAGGGCAATCAGAGACCCGATTAGATCATTTTATATTTTGTTTAATATAAGAATTCAGCAAAATTCTATCACATTTGTTCAATTTACGTCGCTCCTATTTCAGATAGCGTACTGGGCTAGGCGGCATCTTAAAGCGCGTGGAATGGCGAGTAAAATGCACTATTAAAATTCTATGATAGGGCAATCAGAGTCCCGATTAGATCATTTTATATTATGGTTAATTTAAGATGTCAGCAAAATTTTATAGCATTTGTTCAACTTACGTCGCTCCTATTTCAGATAGCGTACTGGGCTAGGCGGCATCTTAAAGCGCGTGGAATGGCAAGTAAAATGCACTATTAAACTTCTATGATAGGGCAATCAGAGACCCGATTAGATCATTTTATATGATGGTTAATATAAGAATTCAGCGAAATTCTATCACATTTGTTCAATTTACGTCGCTCCTATTACAGATAGCTTATTGGGCTTAGCTGCATCTCAAAGCGCATGAAATGACGAGTGAAATGCACTATTAAACTTCTATGATAGGGCAATCAGAGACCCGATTTGATCATTTTATATTTTGTTTAATATAAGATTTCAGGGAAATTTTATCACATTTGTTCAATTTACGTCGCTCCTATTTCAGATAGCGAATTCGGCTAAGCGGCATCTCAAAGCGCATGAAATGGCGAATACAATGCACTATTAAACTTCTAGGCTAGGGCGAACAGAGCCCCGATCAGATCATTTTACATTATGGTTAATAAAAGAATTCAGCGAGATTCTATCACATTTGTTCAATTTACGTCGCTCCTATTTCAGATAGCATATTGGGCTAAGCGGCATCTCAAACCGCATGAAATGACGAGTGAAATGCACTATTAAGCTTCTAGGGTGGGGCGAACAGAGACCCGATTAGATCATTTTATATTATGGTTAATTTAAGAATTCAGCAAAATTCTATCACATTTGTTCAATTTACGTCGCTCCTATTTCAGTTAGCGTATTCGGCTAAGCGGCATCTCAAAGCGCATGAAATGGCGAGTAAAATGCACTATTATATTTCTATGGTAGGGCGTACAGAGGCCCGATTAGATCATTTTATATTATGGTTAATTTAAGAATTCAGCAAAATTCTATCACATTTGTTCAATTTACGTGGCTCCTATTTCAGATACCGTACTGGGCTCGGCGGCATCTTAAAGCGCGTGGAATGGAGAGTGAAATGCACTATTAGACTTCTATGGTAGGGCGAACAGAGACCCGATTAGATCATTTTATATTATGGTTAATTTAAGAATTCAGCGAAACTCTATCACATTTGTTCAATTTACGTCGCTCCTATTTCAGATAGCGTATTGGGCTAAGCGGCATCTCAAAGCGCATGAAATGGCGAGTAAAATGCACTATTAAAGTTCTAGGGTAGGGCAAACAGAGACCCGATTAGATCATTTTATATTATGGTTAATTTAAGAATTGAGCGAAATTCTATCACATTTGTTCAATTTACGTCGCTCCTATTTCAGATAGCGTACTAGGCTAGGCGGCATCTTAAAGCGCGTGGAATGGCGAGTAGAATGCACTACTAAACTTCTTTGATAGGGTAATCAGAGACCCGATTAGATCATTTTATATTTTGTTTAATATAAGATTTCAGGGAAATTCTATCACATTTGTTCAACCTACGTCGCTCCTATTTCAGATAGCGTATTGGTATAAGCGGCACCTCAAAGCGCATGAAATGGCGAGTAAAATGCACAATTAAACTATTAGGGTAGGGCAAACAGAGACCCGATTAGATCATTTTATATTATGGTTAATATAAGAATTCAGCGTAATTCTATCACATTTGTTCAACATACGTCGCTGCTATTTCAGGTAGCGTACTGGGCTAGGCGGCATCTTAAAGCGCGTGAAATGGCGAGTAAAATGCACTATTAAACTTCTAGGATAAGGCAAACAGAGACCCGATTAGATCATTTTATATTACGGTTAATATAAGAATGCGGCGTAATTCTTTCACATTTGTTCAATTTACGTCGCTGCTATTCCAGATAGCTTATTGTGCTTCGCGGCATCTCAAAGCGCATGAAATGACGAGTGAAATGCACTATTAAACTTCTAGGGTGGGGCAAACAGAGACCCGATTAGATCATTTTATATTAAGGTTACTTTAAGAATTCAGCGAAATTCTATCACATTTGTTCAATTTACGTCGCTCTTATTTCAGATAGCGTACTGTGCTAGACGGCATCTTATGTCGCGTGGAATGGCGAGTAAAATGCACTATTAACTTCTATGGTAGGGAAACCAGAGACCCGATTAGATCATTTTATATTAAGGTTACTTTAAGAATTCAGCGAAATCCTATCACATTTGTTCAATTTACGTCGCTCCTATTTCAAGTAGCTTATTGGGCGAAGCGGCGTCTCAAAGAGCATGAAATGACGAGTGATATGCACTATTAAACTTCTAGGGTAGGGCAAACAGAGACCCGAATTAGATCATTTGATATTATGGTTAATTTAAGAATTGAGCGAAATTCTATCACATTTGTTCAATTTACGTCGCTCCTATTTCAGATAGCGTACTGGGCTAGGCGGCATCTTAAAGCGTGTGGAATGGCGAGTAAAATGCACTATTAACCTTCTATGATAGGGCAATCAGAGACCAGACTAGATCATTTTATACTTTGATTAATATAAGAATTCAGCGAAATTCTATCACATTTGTTCAATTTACGTCGCTCCTATTTCAGCTAGCGTATTGGGCTACGCGGCATCTCAAAGCGCATGAAATGACGAGTGAAATGCACTATTATACTTCTAGGGTAGGGCGAACAGAGACCCGAAGAGATCATTTTACATTAAGGTGAATATAAGAATGCAGCGTAATTCTGTCACATTTGTTCAACTTACGTCGCTCCTATTTCAGATAGCGTATTGGGTTAAGCGTCATCTCAAAGCGCATGAAATGGCGAGTGAAATGCACTATTAAACTTCTGGGGCAGGGCGAACAGAGACCCGATTAGATCATTTTACATTAAGGTTAATATAAGTATTCAGCGAGATTCTATCACACTTGTTCAATTTACGTCGCTTCCACTTCAGACAGCGTACTGGGCTAGGCGGCATCTTAAAGCGCGTGGAATGGCGAGTAAAATGCACTATTAACCTTCTATGATAGGGCAATCAGAGACCAGATAAGATCATTTTATACTTTGGTTAATATAAGAGTTCAGCGACATTCTATCACATTTGTTCAATTTACGTCGCTCCTATTTCAGATAGCGTATTGGGCTGGGCGGCATCTCAAAGCGCATGAAATGACGAGTGAAATGCACTATTAAACTTCTAGGGTAGGGCGAACAGAGACCCGATTAGATCATTTTACATTAAGGTTAATATAAGTATTCAGCGAGATTCTATCACATTTGTTCAATTTGCGTCGCTCCTATTTCAGACAGCGTACTGGGCTAGGCGGCATCTTAAGGCGCGTGGAATGGCGAGTAAAATGCACTATTAAACTTCTGTGGTAGGGAAACCAGAGACCCGATTAGATCATTTTATATTAAGGTTACTTTAAGAATTCAGCGAAATTCTATCACATTTGTTCAATTTACGTCGCTCCTATTTCAAATAGCTTATTGGGCGAAGCGGCGTCTCAAAGCGCATGAAATGACGAGTGAAATGCACTATTAAACTTCTAGGGTAGGGCAAACAGAGACCCGATTAGAACATTTGATATTATGGTTAATTTAAGAATTCAGCGAAATTCTATCACATTTGTTCAATTTACGTCGCTCCTATTTCAGATAGCGTATTGGGATAAGCGGCATCTCAAAGCGCATGAAATGGCGTGTAAAATGCACGATTAAACTTCTAGGGTAGGGCAAACAGAGACCCGATTAGAACATCTTATATTTTGTTTAATATAAGAATTCAGCGAAATTCTATCACATTTGTTCAATTTACGTCGCTCCTATTTCAGACAGCTTATTCGGCTTAGCGGCATCTCAAAGCTCATGAAATGGCGAACAAAATGCACTATTAAACTTCTAGGCTAGGGCGAACAGAGACCAGATTAGATCATTTTATATTTTGGTTAATATAAGAATTCTGCGAAATTCTATCACATCTGTTCAACTTACGTCGCTCCTATTTCAGATAGCGTCCTGGGCTAGGCGGCATCTTAAAGCGCGTGGAATGGCGAGTAAAATGCACTACTAAACTTCTATGATAGGGCAATCAGAGACCCGATTAAATCATTTTATATTTTGTTTAATATAAGATTTCAGGGAAATTCTATCACATTTGTTCAATTTACGTCGCCCCTATTTCAGATAGCTTATTGGTCTAAGCGGCATGTCAAAGCTCATGAAATGACGAGTGAAATGCACTGTTAAACTTCTATGATAGGGCAATCAGAGACCCGATTAGATCATTTTATATTTTGTTTAATATAAGAATTCAGTGAAATTCTATCACATTTGTTCAATTTACGTCGCTCCTATTTCAAATAGCGTATTGGGCTCAGCGGCATCTCAAAGCGCATGAAATGGCGAGCAAAATGCACTATTAAACTTCTAGGGTAGGGCAAACAGAGACCCGATTAGATCATTTTATGTTATGGTTAATTTAAGAATTCAGCGAAATTCTATCACATTTGTTCAACTTACGTCGCTCCTATTTCAAATAGCGCACTGAGCTAAGCGGCATCTCAAAGCGCATGAAATGGCGAGCAAAATGCACTATTAAACTTCTAGGGTAGAGCAAACAGAGACCCGATTAGATCATTTTGTACTATGGTTAATTTAAGAATTCAGCAAAATTCTATCACATTTGTTCAATTTACGTCGCTCCTGTTTCAGATAGCGTGCTGGGCCATGCGGCATCATAAAGCGCGTGGAATGGCGAGTAAAATCCACTATTAAACTTCTATGATAGGGCAATCAGAGACCAGACTAGATCATTTTATACTTTGGTTAATATAAGAATTCAGCGAAATTCTATCACATTTGTTCAATTTACGTCGCTCCTATTTCAGATAGCGTATTGGGCTAGGCGGCATCTCAAAGCGCATGAAATGACGAGAGAAATGCACTATTATACTTCTAGGGTAGGGCGAACAGAGACCCGAAGAGATCATTTTACATTAAGGTGAATATAAGAATACAGCGTAATTCTGTCACATTTGTTCAACTTACGTCGCTCCTATTTCAGATAGCGTATTGGGTTAAGCGTCATCTCAAAACGCATGAAATGACGAGTGAAATGCACTATTAAACTTCTAGGGTAGGGCGAACAGAGATCCGATTACATCATTTTATATTATGGTTAATTTAAGGATTGAGCGAAATTCTATCACATTTGTTCAATTTACGTCGCTCCTATTTCAGATAGCGTATTGGGCAAAGGCGGCATCTTAAAGCGCGTGGAATGGCGAGTAAAATGCACTATTAACCTTCTATGATAGGGCAATCAGAGACCAGATTAGATCATTTTATATTTTGTTTAATATCAGATTTCAGGGAATTTGTATCACATTTGTTCAATTTACGTCGCTCCTAATTCAGATAGCGTATTCGGCAAAGCGGCATCTCAAAGCGCATGAAATGGCGAATAAAATGCACTCGTAAACTTCTAGGCTAGGGCAAACAGAGACCCGATTAGATCATTTTATATTACGGTTAATTTAAGAATTCAGCAAAATTCTGTCACACTTGTTCAATTTACGTCGCTCGTATTTCAGACAGCGAACTGGGCTAGGCGGCATCTTAAAGCGCGTGGAATGGCGAGTAAAATGCACTATTAAACTTCTATGATAGGGCAATCAGAGACCCGATTAGATCATTTTATATTTTGGTTAATATAAGAATTCATCGAAATTCTATCACATTTGTTCAATTTACGTCGCTCCTATTTCAGATAGCGTACTGGGCTAAGCGGCATCTTAAAGCGCATGAAATGACGAGTAAAATGCACTATTAAAGTCCTAGGGTAGGGTAAACAGAGACCCGATTAGATCATTTTATATTATGGTTAATTTAAGGATTGAGCGAAATTCTATCACATTCGTTCAATTTACGTCGCTCCTATTTCAGATAGCGTATTGGGCAAAGCGGCATCTCAAAGCGCAAGAAATGACGAGTGAAATGCACTATTAAACTTCTAGGGTAGAGCAAACAGAGACCCGATTAGATCATTTTGTACTATGGTTAATTTAAGAATTCAGCAAAATTCTATCACATTTGTTCAATTTACGTCGCTCCTATTGCAGATAGCGAACTGGGCTATGCGGCATCTTAAAGCGTTCGGAATGGCGAGTAAAATGCACTATTTAACTTCTATCCTAGGGCAATCAGAGACCCGATTCGATCATTTTATATTTTGGTTAATATAAGAATTCAGTGAAATTCTATCACATTTGTTCAATTTACGTCGCTCCTATTTCAGATAGCGTATTGGGCAAAGCGTCATCTCAAAGCGTTTGAAATGGCGAATAAAATGCACTATTAAAGTTCTAGGCTCGGGCGAACAGTGATCCGATTAGATCATTTTACATTATGGTTAATAAAAGAATTCAGCGAAATTCTATCACATTTGTTCAACTTATATCGCTCCAATTTCAGATAGCGTATTAGGCTAAGCGGCATCTCAAAGCGCATGAAATGACGAGTAAAATGCACTATTAAAGTCCTAGGGTAGGGTAAACAGAGACCCGATTAGATCATTTTATATTATGGTTAATTTAAGGATTGAGCGAAATTCTATCACATTCGTTCAATTTACGTCGCTCCTATTTCAGATAGCGTATTGGGCAAAGCGGCATCTCAAAGCGCAAGAAATGACGAGTGAAATGCACTATTAAACTTCTAGGGTAGGGAGAACAGAGACCCGATTAGATCATTTTATATTTTGGTTAATATAAGAATTCTGCGAAATTCTATCACATTTGTTCAATTTACGTCGCTCCTATTTCAGATAGCGTATTGGGCTACGCGGCATCTCAAAGCGCATGAAATGGCGAATAAAATGCACTACTAAACTTCTAGGCTAGGGCGAACAGAGACCCGATTACATCATTTTAAATTATGGTTAATAAAAGAAATCAGCGAAATTCTATCACATTTGTTCAACTTACATCGCTCCTATTTCTGATAGCGTACTGGGCTAGGCGCCATCTTAAAGCGCGTGGCAGGGCGAGTAAAATGCACTATTAAACTTCTAGGCTAGGGCGAACAGAGACCCGATTAGATCATTTTATATTATGGTTAATTTAAGAATTCAGCAAAATTCAATCACATTTGTGCAATTTACGTCGCTCCTATTTCAGATAGCGTACTGGGCTAGGCGGCATCTTAAAACGCGTGGAATGGCGAGTAAAATGCACTATTAAACTTCTATGATAGGGCAATCAGAGACCCGATTAGATCATTTTATATTTTTGTCAATATATGAATTCAACGAAATTCTATCACATTTGTTCAACTTACATCGCTCCTATTTCTGATAGCGTACTGGGCTAGGCGCCATCTTAAAGCGCGTGGAATGGCGAGTAAAATGCACTATTAAACTTCTAGGGTAAGGCAAACAGAGACCCGATTAGATCATTTTAAATTACGGTTAATATAAGAATTCAGCAAAATTCTATCACATTTGTTCAATTTACGTCGCTCCTATTTCAGGTAGCGTATTGGGCTAAGCGGCATCTCAAAGCGCATGAAATGGCGAGTACAATGCACTATTAAACTTCTACGGTAGGGCAAACAGAGACCCGATTAGATCATTTTATATTACGGTTAATCTAAGAATTCAGCGTGATTGTATCACATTTGTTCAACTTACGTCGCTCCTATTTCAGATAACGTACTGGGCTAGACGGCATCTTAAAGCGCGTGGAAGGGCGAGTAAAATGCACTACTAAACTTCTATGATAGGGCAATCAGAGCCCCAATTAGATCATTTTATATTTTGTTCAATATAAGATTTCAGGGAAATTCTATCACATTTGTTCAATTTACGTCGCTCCTTTTTCAGATAGCGTATTGGGCTAAGCGGCATCTCAAAGCGCATGAAATGGCGAATAAAATGCACCATTAAACTTCTAGGCTAGGGCGAACGGAGACCCGATTAGATCATTTTACATTATGGTTAATAAAAGAATTCAGCGAAATTCTATCACATTTGTTCAATTTACATCGCTCCTATTTCAGATAACGTAATGGGCTAAGCTGCCTCTCACAGCGCATGAAATGACGAGTAAAATGCACTATTAAACTTCTATGGTAGGGCAAACAGAGACCCGATTAGATACTTTTATATTATAGTTAATTTGAGAATTCAGCGAAATTCTACCACATTTGTTCTATTTACGTCGCTCCTATTTCAGATAGCGTATTGGGCTAAGCGGCATCTCAAAGCGCATGAAATGGCGAGTAAAATGCACTATTAATCTTCTAGGGTAAGGCAACAGAGACCCGATTGGATCATTTTATATTATGGTTAATATAAGAACTCGGCGTAATTCTATCACATTTGTTCAACTTACGTCGCTCCTATTTCAGATAGCGTACTGGGCTAGACGGCATCTTAAAGCGCGTGGAAGGGCGAGTAAAATGCACTATTAAACTTCTAGGATAAGCCAAACAGATACCCGATTAGATCATTTTATATTACGGTTAATATAAGAATGCAGCGTAATTCTATCACATTTGTTCAACTTACGTCGCTCCTATTTAAGATAGCGTATCGGGCTACCCGGCATCTCAAAGCGCATGAAATGGCGAGTAAAATGCACTATTAAACATCTAGGATAAGCCAAACAGAGACCCGATTAGATCATTTTATATTACGGTTAATATAAGAATGCAGCGTAATTCTTTCACATTTGTTCAACTTACGTCGCTCCTATTTAAGATAGCGTATCGGGCTAAGCGGCATCTCAAAGCGCATGAAATGGCGAGTAAAATGCACTATTAAACTTCTACGGTAGGGCAAACAGAGACCCGATTAGATCATTTTATATTATGGTTAATTTAAGAATTCAGCAAAATTCTATCACATTTGCTCAATTTACGTCGCTCCTATTTCAGATAGCGTACTGGGCTAGGCGGCATCTTAAAGCGCGTGGAATGGCGAGTGAAATTCACTATTTAACTTCGATGATAGGGCAATCAGAGACCCGATTAGATCATTTTATATTTGGGTTAATATAAGAATTCAGCGAAATTCTATCACATTTGTTCAATTTACGTCGCTCCTATTTCAGGTAGCGTATTGGGCTAAGCGGCATCTCAAAGCGCATGAAATGGCGAGTGAAGTGCACTGTTAAACTTCTAGGGTAAGGGAAAGAGAGACTCGATTAGAACATTTTATATTACGGTTAATATAAGAATTAAGCGTAATTCTATCACATTTGTTGGATTTACGTCACTCCCATTTCAGATAGCGTATTGGGCTAAGCGGCATCTCAAAGCGCATGAAATGGCGAATGAAATGCACTATTAATCTTCTCGGCTAGGGCGAACAGAAACCCGATTAGATCATTTTATATTATGGTTAATTTAAGAATTCAGGGAAATTCTATCACATTTGTTCAATTTACGTCGCTCCTGTTTCAGATAGCGTACTGGCCTAGGCGGCATCTTAAAGCGCGTGGAATGGCGAGTGAAATTCACTATTTAACTTCGATGATAGGGCAATCAGGGACCCGATTAGATCATTTTATATTTGGGTTAGTATAAGAATTCAGGGAAATTCTATCACATTTGTTCAATTTACGTCGCTCCTATTTCAGATAGCGTACTGGGCTAGACGGCATCTTAAAGCGCGTAGAAGGGCGAGTAAAATGCACTATTAAACTTCTAGGATAAGCCAAACAGATACCCGATTAGATCATTTTATATTACGGTTAATATAAGAATGCAGCGTAATTCTATCACATTTGTTCAACTTACGTCGCTCCTATTTAAGATAGCGTATCGGGCTACCCGGCATCTCAAAGCGCATGAAATGGCGAGTAAAATGCACTATTAAACTTCTAGGATAAGCCAAACAGAGACCCGATTAGATCATTTTATATTACGGTTAATATAAGAATGCAGCGTAATTCTATCACATTTGTTCAACTTACGTCGCTCCTATTTAAGATAGCGTATCGGGCTAAGCGGCATCTCAAAGCGCATGAAATGGCGAGTAAAATGCACTATTAAACTTCTACGGCAGGGCAAACAGAGACCCGATTAGATCATTTTATATTACCGTTAATTTAAGGATTCAGCAAAATTCTATCACATTTTTTCAATTTACGTCGCTCCTATTTTAGATAGCGTACTGGGCTAGGCGGTAACTTAAAGCGCGTGGAATGGCGAGTAAAATGCACTATTAAACCTCTAGGCTAGGGCGAACAGAGACCCGATTAGATCATTTTACATTATGGTTCATAAAAGAATTCAGCGAGATTCTATCACATTTGTTCAACTTACGTCGCTCCTATTTCAGATAGCGTATTGGGCTAAGAGGCATCTCAAAGCGCATGAAATGGCGAGTGAAATGCACTATTAGACTTCTATGGTAGGGCGATCAGGAGACCCGATTAGATCATTTTACATTAAGGTTAATATAAGAATTCACGGAAATTCTATCACATTTGTTCAATTTACGTCGCTCCTATTTCAGATAGCGTATTGGGCTATGCGGCATCTCAATGCACATGCAATGGCGAGTAAAATGCACTATTAAACTTCTAGGGTAGGGCAAACAGAGACCCGATTAGATCATTTTATATTACGGTTAATATAAGATTTCAGGGAAATTCTGTCACATTTGTTCAATTTACGTCGCTCCTATTTCAGATAGCGTATTGGGCTAAGCGGCATCTTAAAGCGCGTGGAAGGGCGAGTAAAATGCACTATTAAACTTCTAGGATAAGGCAAACAGAGACCCGATTAGATCATTTTATATTACGGTTAATATAAGAATGCAGCGTAATTCTATCACATTTGTTCAATTACGTCGCTTCTATTACAGATAGCTTATTGGGCTTAGCGGCACCTCAAAGCGCATGAAATGACGAGTGAAATGCACTATTAAACTTCTAGGGTAGTGCAAACAGAGACCCGATTAGGTCATTTTATATTATGGTTAATTTAAAAATTCAGCAAAATTCTCTCACATTTGTTCAATTTACGTCGTTCCTCTTTCAGATAGCGTCCTGGGCTAAGCGGCATCTAAAAGCGCATGAAATGGCGAGTAAAATGCACTATTAAACTTCTATGATAGGGCAATCAGAGACCCGATTAGATCATTTTATATTATGGTTAATTTAAGATGTCAGCAAAATTCTATCACATTTGTTCAATTTACGTCGCTCCTGTTTCAGATAGCGTGCTGGGCCATGCGGCATCTCAAAGCGCATGAAATGGCGACTAAAATGCACTATTAAACTTCTATGATAGGGCAATCAGAGACCCGATTAGATCATTTTATATTTTGGTTAATATAAGAATTCAGCGAAATTCTATCACATTTGTTCAATTTACGTCGCTCCTATTACAGATAACTTATTGTGCTTAGCGGCATCTCAAAGCGCCTGAAGTGGCGAGTGAAATGCACTATTAAACTTCTAGGGTAGTGCAAACAGAGACCCGATTAGATCATTTTACATTATGGTTAATGTAAGAATTCAGCGTAATTCTATCACGTTTGTTCAACTTACGTCGCTCCTATTTCAGATAGCGTACTGGGCTAGGCGGCATCGTAAAGCGCGTGGAATGGCGAGTAAAATGCACTACTAATCTTCTATGATAGGGCAATCAGAGACCCGATTAGATCATTTTATATTTTGTTTAATATAAGACTTCAGGGAAATTCTATTACATTTGTTCAATTTACATCGCTCCTATTTCAGATAGGTTACAGGGCTAAGCGGCATCTCAAAGCGCATGAAATGACGAGAGAAATGCACTATTAAACTTCTAGGGTAGGGCGAACAGAGACCCGATTAGATCATTTTACATTAAGGTTAATATAAGAATTCAGCGAAATTCTATCACATTTGTTCAATTTACGTCGCTGATATTTCAGATAGCGTATTGGGCTAAGCGGCATCTCAAAGCTCATGAAATGGCGAATAAAATGCACTATTAAACTTCTAGGGTATGGCAGACAGCGACCCGATTTGATCATTTTATATTATGGTTAATATAAGGATTCAGTGAAATTCTATCACATTTGTTCAATTTACGTCGCTCCTATTTCAGATAGCGTACTGGGCTAGGCGTCATCTTAAAGCGCGTGGAATGGCGAGTAAAATGCACTATTAAACTTCTATGATAGGGCAATCAGAGACCCGATTAGATCATTTTATATTTTGGTTAACATAAGGACTCAGCGAAATTCTATCACATTTGTTCAATTTACGTCGCTCCTATTTCAGGTACCGTATTGGGCTAAGCGGCATCTCAAAGCGCATGGAATGGCGAGTAAAATGCACTATTAGCCTTCTATGATAGGGCAATCGGAGACCCGATTAGATCATTTTATATTTTGGTTAATATAAGAATTCAGCGAAATCCTATCACGTTTGTTCAATTTACGTCGCTCTTATTTCAGATAGCGTATTGGGCTAAGCGGCATCTCAAAGCGCATGAAATGGCGAATAAAATGCACTATTAAACTTCTCGGCTAGGGCGAACAGAAACCCGATTAGATCATTTTATATTATGGTTAATTTAAGAATTCAGGGAAATTCTATCACATTTGTTCAATTTACGTCGCTCCTATTTCAGATAGCGTACTGGGCTAGGCGGCATCTTAAAGCGCGTGGAATGGCGAGTGAAATTCACTATTTAACTTCGATGATAGGGCAATCAGGGACCCGATTAGATCATTTTATATTTTGGTTAATATAAGAATTCAACGAAATTCTATCACATTTGTTCAATTTACGTCGCTCCTATTTCAGATAGCTTAGTGGGCTAAGCGGCATCTCAAAGCGCATGAAGTGACGAGTGAAATGCACTATTAAACTTCTAGGGTAGGGCGAACAGAGACTATATTAGATCAGTTTACATTAATGTTAATATGAGAATTCACCGAAATTCTATCACATTTGTTCACTTTACGTCGCTCCTATTTCAGATAGCTTATTGGGCTAAGCGGCATCTCAAAGCGCATGAAATGGCGAGTACAATGCACTATTAAACTTCTACGGTAGGGCAAACAGAGACCCGATTAGATCATTTTATATTACGGTTAATCTAAGAATTCAGCGTGATTGTATCACATTTGTTCAACTTACGTCGCTCCTATTTCAGATAGCGTACTGGGCTAGACGGCATCTTAAAGCGCGTGGTAGGGCGAGTAAAATGCACTACTAAACTTCTATGATAGGGCAATCAGAGCCCCAATTAGATCATTTTATATTTTGTTCAATATAAGATTTCAGGGAAATTCTATCACATTTGTTCAATTTACGTCGCTCCTATTTCAGATAGCGTATTGGGCTAAGCGGCATCTCAAAGCGCATGAAATGGCGAATAAAATGCACCATTAAACTTCTAGGCTAGGGCGAACGGAGACCCGATTAGATCATTTTACATTATGGTTAATAAAAGAATTCAGCGAAATTCTATCACATTTGTTCAATTTACATCGCTCCTATTTCAGATAACGTATTGGGCTAAGCTGCCTCTCACAGCGCATGAAATGACGAGTAAAATGCACTATTAAACTTCTATGGTAGGGCAAACAGAGACCCGATTAGATACTTTTATATTATAGTTAATATAAGAATTCAGCGTAATTCTATCACATTTGTTCAACTTACGTCGCTCCTATTTCAGATAGCGTACTGGGCTAGACGGCATCTTAAAGCGCGTGGAATGGCGAGTAAAATGCACTACTAATCTTCTATGATAGGGCAATCAGAGACCCGATTAGATCATTTTATATTTTGTTTAATATAAGACTTCAGGGAAATTCTATTACATTTGTTCAATTTACATCGCTCCTATTTCAGATAGGTTACAGGGCTAAGCGGCATCTCAAAGCGCATGAAATGACGAGAGAAATGCACTATTAAACTTCTAGGGTAGGGCGAACAGAGACCCGATTAGATCATTTTACATTAAGGTTAATATAAGAATTCAGCGAAATTCTATCACATTTGTTCAATTTACGTCGCTGATATTTCAGATAGCGTATTGGGCTAAGCGGCATCTCAAAGCTCATGAAATGGCGAATAAAATGCACTATTAAACTTCTAGGGTATGGCAGACAGAGACCCGATTTGATCATTTTATATTATGGTTAATATAAGGATTCAGTGAAATTCTATCACATTTGTTCAATTTACGTCGCTCCTATTTCAGATAGCGTACTGGGCTAGGCGTCATCTTAAAGCGCGTGGAATGGCGAGTAAAATGCACTATTAAACTTCTATGATAGGGCAATCAGAGACCCGATTAGATCATTTTATATTTTGGTTAACATAAGGACTCAGCGAAATTCTATCACATTTGTTCAATTTACGTCGCTCCTATTTCAGGTACCGTATTGGGCTAAGCGGCATCTCAAAGCGCATGGAATGGCGAGTAAAATGCACTATTAGCCTTCTATGATAGGGCAATCGGAGACCCGATTAGATCATTTTATATTTTGGTTAATATAAGAACTCAGCGAAATCCTATCACGTTTGTTCAATTTACGTCGCTCTTATTTCAGATAGCGTATTGGGCTAAGCGGCATCTCAAAGCGCATGAAATGGCGAATAAAATGCACTATTAAACTTCTCGGCTAGGGCGAACAGAAACCCGATTAGATCATTTTATATTATGGTTAATTTAAGAATTCAGGGAAATTCTATC
The DNA here is from genome assembly GCA_916610135.2 of Macropis europaea. Lineage (NCBI taxonomy): Eukaryota > Metazoa > Arthropoda > Insecta > Hymenoptera > Melittidae > Macropis > Macropis europaea. Next base: position 90,897 of record CAKAJE020002043.1, read on the forward strand.
ACATTTGTTCAATTTACGTCGCTCCTATTTCAGATAGCGTACTGGGCTAGGCGGCATCTTAAAGCGCGTGGAATGGCGAGTGAAATTCACTATTTAACTTCGATGATAGGGCAATCAGGGACCCGATTAGATCATTTTATATTTTGGTTAATATAAGAATTCAACGAAATTCTATCACATTTGTTCAATTTACGTCGCTCCTATTTCAGATAGCTTAGTGGGCTAAGCGGCATCTCAAAGCGCATGAAGTGACGAGTGAAATGCACTATTAAACTTCTAGGGTAGGGCGAACAGAGACTAGATTAGATCAGTTTACATTAATGTTAATATGAGAATTCACCGAAATTCTATCACATTTGTTCACTTTACGTCGCTCCTATTTCAGATAGCTTATTGGGCTAAGCGGCATCTCAAAGCGCATGAAATGGCGAGTACAATGCACTATTAAACTTCTACGGTAGGGCAAACAGAGACCCGATTAGATCATTTTATATTACGGTTAATCTAAGAATTCAGCGTGATTGTATCACATTTGTTCAACTTACGTCGCTCCTATTTCAGATAGCGTACTGGGCTAGACGGCATCTTAAAGCGCGTGGAAGGGCGAGTAAAATGCACTACTAAACTTCTATGATAGGGCAATCAGAGCCCCAATTAGATCATTTTATATTTTGTTCAATATAAGATTTCAGGGAAATTCTATCACATTTGTTCAATTTACGTCGCTCCTATTTCAGATAGCGTATTGGGCTAAGCGGCATCTCAAAGCGCATGAAATGGCGAATAAAATGCACCATTAAACTTCTAGGCTAGGGCGAACGGAGACCCGATTAGATCATTTTACATTATGGTTAATAAAAGAATTCAGCGAAATTCTATCACATTTGTTCAATTTACATCGCTCCTATTTCAGATAACGTATTGGGCTAAGCTGCCTCTCACAGCGCATGAAATGACGAGTAAAATGCACTATTAAACTTCTATGGTAGGGCAAACAGAGACCCGATTAGATACTTTTATATTATAGTTAATATAAGAATTCAGCGTAATTCTATCACATTTGTTCAACTTACGTCGCTCCTATTTCAGATAGCGTACTGGGCTAGACGGCATCTTAAAGCGCGTGGAAGGGCGAGTAAAATGCACTATTAAACTTCTAGGATAAGCCAAACAGATACCCGATTAGATCATTTTATATTACGGTTAATATAAGAATGCAGCGTAATTCTATCACATTTGTTCAACTTACGTCGCTCCTATTTAAGATAGCGTATCGGGCTACCCGGCATCTCAAAGCGCATGAAATGGCGAGTAAAATGCACTATTAAACTTCTAGGATAAGCCAAACAGAGACCCGATTAGATCATTTTATATTACGGTTAATATAAGAATGCAGCGTAATTCTATCACATTTGTTCAACTTACGTCGCTCCTATTTAAGATAGCGTATCGGGCTAAGCGGCATCTCAAAGCGCATGAAATGGCGAGTAAAATGCACTATTAGACTTCTATGGTAGGGCGATCAGAGACCCGATTAGATCATTTTACATTAAGGTTAATATAAGAATTCACGGAAATTCTATCACATTTGTTCAATTTACGTCGCTCCTATTTCAGATAGCGTATTGGGCTATGCGGCATTTCAAAGCGCATGAAATGGCGAGTAAAATGCACTATTAAACATCTAGGATAAGCCAAACAGAGACCCGATTAGATCATTTTATATTACGGTTAATATAAGAATGCAGCGTAATTCTTTCACATTTGTTCAACTTACGTCGCTCCTATTTAAGATAGCGTATCGGGCTAAGCGGCATCTCAAAGCGCATGAAATGGCGAGTAAAATGCACTATTAAACTTCTACGGTAGGGCAAACAGAGACCCGATTAGATCATTTTATATTATGGTTAATTTAAGAATTCAGCAAAATTCTATCACATTTGCTCAATTTACGTCGCTCCTATTTCAGATAGCGTACTGGGCTAGGCGGCATCTTAAAGCGCGTGGAATGGCGAGTGAAATTCACTATTTAACTTCGATGATAGGGCAATCAGAGACCCGATTAGATCATTTTATATTTGGGTTAATATAAGAATTCAGCGAAATTCTATCACATTTGTTCAATTTACGTCGCTCCTATTTCAGGTAGCGTATTGGGCTAAGCGGCATCTCAAAGCGCATGAAATGGCGAGTGAAGTGCACTGTTAAACTTCTAGGGTAAGGGAAAGAGAGACTCGATTAGAACATTTTATATTACGGTTAATATAAGAATTAAGCGTAATTCTATCACATTTGTTGAATTTACGTCACTCCCATTTCAGATAGCGTATTGGGCTAAGCGGCATCTCAAAGCGCATGAAATGGCGAATAAAATGCACTATTAATCTTCTCGGCTAGGGCGAACAGAAACCCGATTAGATCATTTTATATTATGGTTAATTTAAGAATTCAGGGAAATTCTATCACATTTGTTCAATTTACGTCGCTCCTGTTTCAGATAGCGTACTGGCCTAGGCGGCATCTTAAAGCGCGTGGAATGGCGAGTGAAATTCACTATTTAACTTCGATGATAGGGCAATCAGGGACCCGATTAGATCATTTTATATTTGGGTTAATATAAGAATTCAGGGAAATTCTATCACATTTGTTCAATTTACGTCGCTCCTATTTCAGATAGCGTACTGGGCTAGACGGCATCTTAAAGCGCGTGGAAGGGCGAGTAAAATGCACTATTAAACTTTTAGGATAAGCCAAACAGATACCCGATTAGATCATTTTATATTACGGTTAATATAAGAATGCAGCGTAATTCTATCACATTTGTTCAACTTACGTCGCTCCTATTTAAGATAGCGTATCGGGCTAAGCGGCATCTCAAAGCGCATGAAATGGCGAGTAAAATGCACTATTAAACTTCTACGGCAGGGCAAACAGAGACCCGATTAGATCATTTTATATTACCGTTAATTTAAGGATTCAGCAAAATTCTATCACATTTTTTCAATTTACGTCGCTCCTATTTTAGATAGCGTACTGGGCTAGGCGGTAACTTAAACCGCGTGGAATGGCGAGTAAAATGCACTATTAAACCTCTAGGCTAGGGCGAACAGAGACCCGATTAGATCATTTTACATTATGGTTCATAAAAGAATTCAGCGAGATTCTATCACATTTGTTCAACTTACGTCGCTCCTATTTCAGATAGCGTATTGGGCTAAGAGGCATCTCAAAGCGCATGAAATGGCGAGTGAAATGCACTATTAGACTTCTATGGTAGGGCGATCAGAGACCCGATTAGATCATTTTACATTAAGGTTAATATAAGAATTCACGGAAATTCTATCACATTTGTTCAATTTACGTCGCTCCTATTTCAGATAGCGTATTGGGCTATGCGGCATCTCAATGCACATGCAATGGCGAGTAAAATGCACTATTAAACTTCTAGGGTAGGGCAAACAGAGACCCGATTAGATCATTTTATATTACGGTTAATATAAGATTTCAGGGAAATTCTATCACATTTGTTCAATTTACGTCGCTCCTATTTCAGATAGCGTATTGGGCTAAGCGGCATTTCAAAGCGCATGAAATGGCGAGTAAAATGCACTATTAAACATCTGGGATAAGCCAAACAGAGACCCGATTAGATCATTTTATATTACGGTTAATATAAGAATGCAGCGTAATTCTTTCACATTTGTTCAACTTACGTCGCTCCTATTTCAGATAGCGTATCGGGCTAAGCGGCATCTCAAAGCGCATGAAATGGCGAGTAAAATGCACTATTAAACTTCTAGGGTAGGGCAAACAGAGACCCGATTAGATCATTTTATATTTGGGTTAATATAAGAATTCAGCGAAATTCTATCACATTTGTTCAATTTACGTCGCTCCTATTTCAGGTAGCGTATTGGGCTAAGCGGCATCTCAAAGCGCATGAAATGGCGAGTGAAGTGCACTGTTAAACTTCTAGAGTAAGGGAAAGAGAGACTCGATTAGAACATTTTATATTACGGTTAATATAAGAATTAAGCGTAATTCTATCACATTTGTTGAATTTACGTCACTCCCATTTCAGATAGCGTATTGGGCTAAGCGGCATCTCAAAGCGCATGAAATGGCGAATAAAATGCACTATTAATCTTCTCGGCTAGGGCGAACAGAAACCCGATTAGATCATTTTATATTATGGTTAATTTAAGAATTCAGGGAAATTCTATTACATTTGTTCAATTTACGTCGCTCCTGTTTCAGATAGCGTACTGGCCTAGGCGGCATCTTAAAGCGCGTGGAATGGCGAGTGAAATTCACTATTTAACTTCGATGATAGGGCAATCAGGGACCCGATTAGATCATTTTATATTTGGGTTAATATAAGAATTCAGGGAAATTCTATCACATTTGTTCAATTTACGTCGCTCCTATTTCAGATAGCGTATTGCGCTAAGCGGCATCTCAATGCGCATGAAATGGCGAGTAAAATGCACTATTAAACTTCTAGGGTAGGACAAACAGAGACCCGATTAGATCATTTTATATTATGGTTAATTTAAGAATTCAGCAAAATTCTATCACATTTGTTCAATTTACGTCGCTCCTATTTGAGATAGCGTACTGGGCTAGGCGGCAACTTAAAGCGCGTGGAATGGCGAGTAAAATGCGCTATTAAACTTCTATGATAGGGCAATCAGTGACCCGATTAGATCATTTTATATTATAGTTAATTTAAGAATTCAGCGAAATTCTATCACATTTGTTCAATTTACGTCGCTCCTATTTCAGATAGCGTATTTGGATAAGCGGCATCTCAAAGCGCATGAAATGGCGAGTAAAATGCAATACTAAACTTCTAGGATAAGGCAAACAGAGACCCGATTAGATCATTTTATATTACGGTTAATATAAGAATTCAGCGTAATTCTATCACATTTGTTCAACTTACGTCGCTCCTATTTCAGATAGCGTACTGGGCTAGGCGGCATCTCAAAGCGCATGAAATGGCGAGTGAAATGCACTATAAAACTTCTAGGGTAGGGCGAACAGAGACCCGATTAGATCATTTTACATTAAGGTTAATATAAGAATTCAGCGAAATTCTATCACATTCGTTCAATTTACGTCGCTCATATTTCAGATAGCGTATTGGGCTAAGCGGCATCTCAAAGCGCATGAAATGGCGAGTAAAATGCGCTACTAACCTTCTATGATAGGGCAATCAGAGACCCGATTAGATCATTTTATATTTTGTTTAATATAAGATTTCAGGGAAATTCTATCACATTTGTTCAATTTACGTCGCTCATATTTCAGATAGCGTATTGGGCTAAGCGGCATCTCAAAGCGCATGAAATGGCGAGTAAAATGCACTAGTAAACTTCTAGGGTAAGGCAAACAGGGACCCGGTTAGATCATTTTATATTACGGTTAACATAACAATTCAGCGTAATTCTATCACATTTGTTAAACTTACGTCGCTCCTATTTCAGATAGCGTACTGGGCTAGGCGGCATCTCAAAGCGCATGAAATGGCGAGTGAAATGCACTATTAAACTTCTAGGGTAGGGCGAACAGAGACCCGATTAGATCATTTTACATTAAGGTTAATATAAGAATTCAGGGAAATTATATCACATTTGTTCAATTTACGTCGCTGCTATTTCAGATAGCGTATTGGGCTAAGCGGCATCTCAAAGCGCATGAAATGGCGAGCAAAATCCACTATTAAACTTCTAGGGTATGGCAAACAGATACCCGATTAGATCATTTTATATTACGGTTAATATAAGAATGCAGCGTAATTCTATCACATTTGTTCAAGTTACGTCGCTCCTATTTCAGATAGCGTACTGGGCTAGGCGGCATCTTAAAGCGCGTGGAATGGCGAGTAAAATGCACTACTAATCTTCTATGATAGGTCAATCAGAGACCTGATTAGATCATTTTAAATTTTGTTTATTATAAGATTTCAGGGAAATTCTATCACATTTGTTCAATTTACGTCGCTCATATTTCAGATAGCGTATTGGGCTAAGCGGCATCTCAAAGCGCATGAAATAGCGAGTAAAATGCACTATTAAACTCCTAGGGTAGGGCAAACAGAGACACGATTAGATCATTTTATATTATGGTTAATTTAAGAATTCAGCAAGATTGTATCACATTTCTTGAATTTACGTCGCTCCTATTTCAGATAGCGTACTGGGCTAGGTGGAATCTTAAAGCGCGTGGAATGGCGAGTAAAATGCACTGTTAAACTTCAATGATAGGGCAGTCAGAGACCCGATTAGATCATTTTATATTTTGTTTAATATAAGATTTCAGGGAAATCCTATCACATTTGTTCTATTTACGTCGCTCCTATTTCAGTTAGCGTATTGGGCTAACCGGCATCTCAAAGCGCATGAAATGGCGAATAAAATGGACTATTAAACTTCTAGGGTAGGGCAAACAGAGACCCGATTAGATCATTTTATATTACGGTTAATATAAGAATGCAGCGTAATCCTATCACATTTGTTCAACTTTCGTCGCTTCTATTTCAGATAGCCTACAGGGCTAGGCGGCTTCTTAAAGCGCGTGGAATGGCGAGTAAAATGCACTACTAAACTTCTATGATAGGGCAATCAGAGACCCGATTAGATCATTTTACATTATGGTTAATAAAAGAATTAAGCGAAATTCTATCACATTTGTTCAACTTACGTCGCTCCTATTTCAGATAGCGTATTGGGCTAAGCGGCATCTCAAAGCGCATGAAATGGCGAGTAAAATGCACTGTTAAATTTCTAGGGTAGGGCAATCAGAGACCCGATTAGATCATTTTATATTATGGTTAATACAAGGATTCAGCGAAATTCTATCACATTTGTTCAATTTACGTCGCTCCTATTTCATATAGCTAATTGGGCTATGCGGCATCTCAAAGCGCATGCAATTACGAGTGAAATGCACTATTAAACTTCCAGGATAAGGCAAACAGAAACCCGATTAGATCATTTTATATTACGGTTAATATAAGAATGCAGCGTAATTCTATCACATTTGTTCAACTTGCGTCGCTCCTATTTCAGATAGCCTACAGGGCTAGGCGGCATCTTAAAGCGCGTGGAATGGCGAGTAAAATGCACTACTAACCTTCTATGATAGGGCAATCAGAGACCCGATTAGATCATTTTACATTATGGTTAATAAAAGAATTAAGCGAAATTCTATCACATTTGTTCAATTTACGTCGCTCCTATTTCAGATAGCGTACTGGGCTAGGCGGCATATTAAAGCGCGTGGAATGGCGAGTAAAATGCACTATTTAACTGCTATCATAGGGCAATCAGAGACCCGATTAGATCATTTTATATTATGGTTAATTTAAGAATTCAGCGAAATTCTATCACATTTGTTAAACTTACGTCGCTCCTATTTCAGATAGCGTACTGGGCTAGGCGGCATCATATAGCACGTGGAAGGGCGAGTAAAACGCACTATTAAACTTCTAGGGTAGGGCAAACAGAGACCCTATTAGATCATTTTATATTACGGTTAATTTAAGAATTCAGCAAAATTCTATCACATTTGTTCAACTTACGTCGCTCCTATTTCAGATAGCGTACTTGGCTAGGCGGCATCTTAAAGCGCGTGGAATGGCGAGTAAAATGCACTATTAAACTTCTATGATAGAGCAATCAGAGACCCAATTAGATCATTTTATATTTTGTTCAATATAAGATTTCAGGGAAATTCTATCACATTTGTTCAACTTACATCGCTCCTACTTCTGATAGCGTACTGGGCTAGGCGCCATCTTAAAGCGCGTGGCAGGGCAAGTAAAATGCACTATTAAACTTCTATGATAGGGCAATCAGAGACCCGATTAGATCATTTTATATTTTTGTCAATATATGAATTCAACGAAATTCTATCACATTTGTTCAATTTACGTCGCTCCTATTTCAGATAGCGTATTGGGCTAAGCGGCATCTCAAAGCGTATGAAATGGCCAATAAAATGCACTATTAAAGTTCTATAATAGGGCAATCAGAGACACGATTAGATCATTTTACATTATGGTTAATAAAAGAATTCAGCGAAATTCTATCACATTTGTTCAATTTACATCGCTCCTATTCCAGATAGCGTATTGGGCTAAGCGGCATCTCAAAGCGCATGAAATGTCTATTAAAATGCACTATTAAACTTCTAGGCTAGGGCAAACAGAGACCCGATTAGATCATTCCACATTGAGGTTAATATAAGAATTCAGGGAAATTCTATCACATTTGTTCAATTTACGTCGCTCCTATTTCAGATAGCGTACTGGGCTAGACGGCATCTTAAAGCGCGTGGAAGGGCGAGTAAAATGCACTATTAAACTTTTAGGATAAGCCAAACAGATACCCGATTAGATCATTTTATATTACGGTTAATATAAGAATGCAGCGTAATTCTATCACATTTGTTCAACTTACGTCGCTCCTATTTAAGATAGCGTATCGGGCTAAGCGGCATCTCAAAGCGCATGAAATGGCGAGTAAAATGCACTATTAAACTTCTACGGCAGGGCAAACAGAGACCCGATTAGATCATTTTATATTACCGTTAATTTAAGGATTCAGCAAAATTCTATCACATTTTTTCAATTTACGTCGCTCCTATTTTAGATAGCGTACTGGGCTAGGCGGTAACTTAAACCGCGTGGAATGGCGAGTAAAATGCACTATTAAACCTCTAGGCTAGGGCGAACAGAGACCCGATTAGATCATTTTACATTATGGTTCATAAAAGAATTCAGCGAGATTCTATCACATTTGTTCAACTTACGTCGCTCCTATTTCAGATAGCGTATTGGGCTAAGAGGCATCTCAAAGCGCATGAAATGGCGAGTGAAATGCACTATTAGACTTCTATGGTAGGGCGATCAGAGACCCGATTAGATCATTTTACATTAAGGTTAATATAAGAATTCACGGAAATTCTATCACATTTGTTCAATTTACGTCGCTCCTATTTCAGATAGCGTATTGGGCTAAGCGGCATTTCAAAGCGCATGAAATGGCGAGTAAAATGCACTATTAAACATCTGGGATAAGCCAAACAGAGACCCGATTAGATCATTTTATATTACGGTTAATATAAGAATGCAGCGTAATTCTTTCACATTTGTTCAACTTACGTCGCTCCTATTTCAGATAGCGTATCGGGCTAAGCGGCATCTCAAAGCGCATGAAATGGCGAGTAAAATGCACTATTAAACATCTAGGATAAGCCAAACAGAGACCCGATTAGATCATTTTATATTACGGTTAATATAAGAATGCAGCGTAATTCTTTCACATTTGTTCAACTTACGTCGCTCCTATTTAAGATAGCGTATCGGGCTAAGCGGCATCTCAAAGCGCATGAAATGGCGAGTAAAATGCACTATTAAACTTCTACGGTAGGGCAAACAGAGACCCGATTAGATCATTTTATATTATGGTTAATTTAAGAATTCAGCAAAATTCTATCACATTTGCTCAATTTACGTCGCTCCTATTTCAGATAGCGTACTGGGCTAGGCGGCATCTTAAAGCGCGTGGAATGGCGAGTGAAATTCACTATTTAACTTCGATGATAGGGCAATCAGAGACCCGATTAGATCATTTTATATTTGGGTTAATATAAGAATTCAGCGAAATTCTATCACATTTGTTCAATTTACGTCGCTCCTATTTCAGGTAGCGTATTGGGCTAAGCGGCATCTCAAAGCGCATGAAATGGCGAGTGAAGTGCACTGTTAAACTTCTAGGGTAAGGGAAAGAGAGACTCGATTAGAACATTTTATATTACGGTTAATATAAGAATTAAGCGTAATTCTATCACATTTGTTGAATTTACGTCACTCCCATTTCAGATAGCGTATTGGGCTAAGCGGCATCTCAAAGCGCATGAAATGGCGAATAAAATGCACTATTAATCTTCTCGGCTAGGGCGAACAGAAACCCGATTAGATCATTTTATATTATGGTTAATTTAAGAATTCAGGGAAATTCTATCACATTTGTTCAATTTACGTCGCTCCTGTTTCAGATAGCGTACTGGCCTAGGCGGCATCTTAAAGCGCGTGGAATGGCGAGTGAAATTCACTATTTAACTTCGATGATAGGGCAATCAGGGACCCGATTAGATCATTTTATATTTGGGTTAATATAAGAATTCAGGGAAATTCTATCACATTTGTTCAATTTACGTCGCTCCTATTTCAGATAGCGTACTGGGCTAGACGGCATCTTAAAGCGCGTGGAAGGGCGAGTAAAATGCACTATTAAACTTTTAGGATAAGCCAAACAGATACCCGATTAGATCATTTTATATTACGGTTAATATAAGAATGCAGCGTAATTCTATCACATTTGTTCAACTTACGTCGCTCCTATTTAAGATAGCGTATCGGGCTAAGCGGCATCTCAAAGCGCATGAAATGGCGAGTAAAATGCACTATTAAACTTCTACGGCAGGGCAAACAGAGACCCGATTAGATCATTTTATATTACCGTTAATTTAAGGATTCAGCAAAATTCTATCACATTTTTTCAATTTACGTCGCTCCTATTTTAGATAGCGTACTGGGCTAGGCGGTAACTTAAACCGCGTGGAATGGCGAGTAAAATGCACTATTAAACCTCTAGGCTAGGGCGAACAGAGACCCGATTAGATCATTTTACATTATGGTTCATAAAAGAATTCAGCGAGATTCTATCACATTTGTTCAACTTACGTCGCTCCTATTTCAGATAGCGTATTGGGCTAAGAGGCATCTCAAAGCGCATGAAATGGCGAGTGAAATGCACTATTAGACTTCTATGGTAGGGCGATCAGAGACCCGATTAGATCATTTTACATTAAGGTTAATATAAGAATTCACGGAAATTCTATCACATTTGTTCAATTTACGTCGCTCCTATTTCAGATAGCGTATTGGGCTATGCGGCATCTCAATGCACATGCAATGGCGAGTAAAATGCACTATTAAACTTCTAGGGTAGGGCAAACAGAGACCCGATTAGATCATTTTATATTACGGTTAATATAAGATTTCAGGGAAATTCTATCACATTTGTTCAATTTACGTCGCTCCTATTTCAGATAGCGTATTGGGCTAAGCGGCATTTCAAAGCGCATGAAATGGCGAGTAAAATGCACTATTAAACATCTGGGATAAGCCAAACAGAGACCCGATTAGATCATTTTATATTACGGTTAATATAAGAATGCAGCGTAATTCTTTCACATTTGTTCAACTTACGTCGCTCCTATTTCAGATAGCGTATCGGGCTAAGCGGCATCTCAAAGCGCATGAAATGGCGAGTAAAATGCACTATTAAACTTCTAGGGTAGGGCAAACAGAGACCCGATTAGATCATTTTATATTTGGGTTAATATAAGAATTCAGCGAAATTCTATCACATTTGTTCAATTTACGTCGCTCCTATTTCAGATAGCGTATTGGGCTAAGCGGCATCTCAAAGCGCATGAAATGGCGAGTGAAGTGCACTGTTAAACTTCTAGAGTAAGGGAAAGAGAGACTCGATTAGAACATTTTATATTACGGTTAATATAAGAATTAAGCGTAATTCTATCACATTTGTTGAATTTACGTCACTCCCATTTCAGATAGCGTATTGGGCTAAGCGGCATCTCAAAGCGCATGAAATGGCGAATAAAATGCACTATTAATCTTCTCGGCTAGGGCGAACAGAAACCCGATTAGATCATTTTATATTATGGTTAATTTAAGAATTCAGGGAAATTCTATTACATTTGTTCAATTTACGTCGCTCCTGTTTCAGATAGCGTACTGGCCTAGGCGGCATCTTAAAGCGCGTGGAATGGCGAGTGAAATTCACTATTTAACTTCGATGATAGGGCAATCAGGGACCCGATTAGATCGTTTTATATTTGGGTTAATATAAGAATTCAGGGAAATTCTATCACATTTGTTCAATTTACGTCGCTCCTATTTCAGATAGCGTATTGCGCTAAGCGGCATCTCAATGCGCATGAAATGGCGAGTAAAATGCACTATTAAACTTCTAGGGTAGGACAAACAGAGACCCGATTAGATCATTTTATATTATGGTTAATTTAAGAATTCAGCAAAATTCTATCACATTTGTTCAATTTACGTCGCTCCTATTTGAGATAGCGTACTGGGCTAGGCGGCAACTTAAAGCGCGTGGAATGGCGAGTAAAGTGCACTATTAAACTTCTATGATAGGGCAATCAGTGACCCGATTAGATCATTTTATATTATAGTTAATTTAAGAATTCAGCGAAATTCTATCACATTTGTTCAATTTACGTCGCTCCTATTTCAGATAGCGTATTTGGATAAGCGGCATCTCAAAGCGCATGAAATGGCGAGTAAAATGCAATACTAAACTTCTAGGATAAGGCAAACAGAGACCCGATTAGATCATTTTATATTACGGTTAATATAAGAATTCAGCGTAATTCTATCACATTTGTTCAACTTACGTCGCTCCTATTTCAGATAGCGTACTGGGCTAGGCGGCATCTCAAAGCGCATGAAATGGCGAGTGAAATGCACTATAAAACTTCTAGGGTAGGGCGAACAGAGACCCGATTAGATCATTTTACATTAAGGTTAATATAAGAATTCAGCGAAATTCTATCACATTCGTTCAATTTACGTCGCTCATATTTCAGATAGCGTATTGGGCTAAGCGGCATCTCAAAGCGCATGAAATGGCGAGTAAAATGCGCTACTAACCTTCTATGATAGGGCAATCAGAGACCCGATTAGATCATTTTATATTTTGTTTAATATAAGATTTCAGGGAAATTCTATCACATTTGTTCAATTTACGTCGCTCATATTTCAGATAGCGTATTGGGCTAAGCGGCATCTCAAAGCGCATGAAATGGCGAGTAAAATGCACTAGTAAACTTCTAGGGTAAGGCAAACAGGGACCCGGTTAGATCATTTTATATTACGGTTAACATAACAATTCAGCGTAATTCTATCACATTTGTTAAACTTACGTCGCTCCTATTTCAGATAGCGTACTGGGCTAGGCGGCATCTCAAAGCGCATGAAATGGCGAGTGAAATGCACTATTAAACTTCTAGGGTAGGGCGAACAGAGACCCGATTAGATCATTTTACATTAAGGTTAATATAAGAATTCAGGGAAATTATATCACATTTGTTCAATTTACGTCGCTGCTATTTCAGATAGCGTATTGGGCTAAGCGGCATCTCAAAGCGCATGAAATGGCGAGCAAAATCCACTATTAAACTTCTAGGGTATGGCAAACAGATACCCGATTAGATCATTTTATATTACGGTTAATATAAGAATGCAGCGTAATTCTATCACATTTGTTCAAGTTACGTCGCTCCTATTTCAGATAGCGTACTGGGCTAGGCGGCATCTTAAAGCGCGTGGAATGGCGAGTAAAATGCACTACTAATCTTCTATGATAGGTCAATCAGAGACCTGATTAGATCATTTTAAATTTTGTTTATTATAAGATTTCAGGGAAATTCTATCACATTTGTTCAATTTACGTCGCTCATATTTCAGATAGCGTATTGGGCTAAGCGGCATCTCAAAGCGCATGAAATAGCGAGTAAAATGCACTATTAAACTCCTAGGGTAGGGCAAACAGAGACACGATTAGATCATTTTATATTATGGTTAATTTAAGAATTCAGCAAGATTGTATCACATTTCTTGAATTTACGTCGCTCCTATTTCAGATAGCGTACTGGGCTAGGTGGAATCTTAAAGCGCGTGGAATGGCGAGTAAAATGCACTGTTAAACTTCAATGATAGGGCAGTCAGAGACCCGATTAGATCATTTTATATTTTGTTTAATATAAGATTTCAGGGAAATCCTATCACATTTGTTCTATTTACGTCGCTCCTATTTCAGTTAGCGTATTGGGCTAACCGGCATCTCAAAGCGCATGAAATGGCGAATAAAATGGACTATTAAACTTCTAGGGTAGGGCAAACAGAGACCCGATTAGATCATTTTATATTACGGTTAATATAAGAATGCAGCGTAATCCTATCACATTTGTTCAACTTTCGTCGCTTCTATTTCAGATAGCCTACAGGGCTAGGCGGCTTCTTAAAGCGCGTGGAATGGCGAGTAAAATGCACTACTAAACTTCTATGATAGGGCAATCAGAGACCCGATTAGATCATTTTACATTATGGTTAATAAAAGAATTAAGCGAAATTCTATCACATTTGTTCAACTTACGTCGCTCCTATTTCAGATAGCGTATTGGGCTAAGCGGCATCTCAAAGCGCATGAAATGGCGAGTAAAATGCACTGTTAAATTTCTAGGGTAGGGCAATCAGAGACCCGATTAGATCATTTTATATTATGGTTAATACAAGGATTCAGCGAAATTCTATCACATTTGTTCAATTTACGTCGCTCCTATTTCATATAGCTAATTGGGCTATGCGGCATCTCAAAGCGCATGCAATTACGAGTGAAATGCACTATTAAACTTCTAGGGTAAGGCGAACAGAGACCCGATTAGATCATTTTACATTAAGGGTAATATAAGAATTCAGCGAAATTCTATCACATTTGTTCAATTTACGTCTTTGATATTTCAGATAGCGTACTGGGCTAAGCGGCATCTCAAAGCGCATGAAATGGCGAGTATAATGCACTATTAAACTTCCAGGATAAGGCAAACAGAGACCCGATTAGATCATTTTATATTACGGTTAATATAAGAATGCAGCGTAATTCTATCACATTTGTTCAACTTTCGTCGCTCCTATTTCAGATAGCCTACAGGGCTAGGCGGCATCTTAAAGCGCGTGGAATGGCGAGTAAAATGCACTACTAACCTTCTATGATAGGGCAATCAGAGACCCGATTAGATCATTTTACATTATGGTTAATAAAAGAATTAAGCGAAATTCTATCACATTTGTTCAATTTACGTCGCTCCTATTTCAGATAGCGTACTGGGCTAGGCGGCATATTAAAGCGCGTGGAATGGCGAGTAAAATGCACTATTTAACTGCTATCATAGGGCAATCAGAGACCCGATTAGATCATTTTATATTATGGTTAATTTAAGAATTCAGCGAAATTCTATCACATTTGTTAAACTTACGTCGCTCCTATTTCAGATAGCGTACTGGGCTAGGCGGCATCATATAGCACGTGGAAGGGCGAGTAAAACGCACTATTAAACTTCTAGGGTAGGGCAAACAGAGACCCTATTAGATCATTTTATATTACGGTTAATTTAAGAATTCAGCAAAATTCTATCACATTTGTTCAACTTACGTCGCTCCTATTTCAGATAGCGTACTTGGCTAGGCGGCATCTTAAAGCGCGTGGAATGGCGAGTAAAATGCACTATTAAACTTCTATGATAGGGCAATCAGAGACCCAATTAGATCATTTTATATTTTGTTCAATATAAGATTTCAGGGAAATTCTATCACATTTGTTCAACTTACATCGCTCCTACTTCTGATAGCGTACTGGGCTAGGCGCCATCTTAAAGCGCGTGGCAGGGCAAGTAAAATGCACTATTAAACTTCTATGATAGGGCAATCAGAGACCCGATTAGATCATTTTATATTTTTGTCAATATATGAATTCAACGAAATTCTATCACATTTGTTCAATTTACGTCGCTCCTATTTCAGATAGCGTATTGGGCTAAGCGGCATCTCAAAGCGTATGAAATGGCGAATAAAATGCACTATTAAAGTTCTATAATAGGGCAATCAGAGACACGATTAGATCATTTTACATTATGGTTAATAAAAGAATTCAGCGAAATTCTATCACATTTGTTCAATTTACATCGCTCCTATTCCAGATAGCGTATTGGGCTAAGCGGCATCTCAAAGCGCATGAAATGTCTATTAAAATGCACTATTAAACTTCTAGGCTAGGGCAAACAGAGAGCCGATTAGATCATTCCACATTGAGGTTAATATAAGAATTCAGGGAAATTCTATCACATTTGTTCAATTTAGGTGGCTCCTATTTCAGACAGCGTATTGGGCTATGCGGCATCTCAAAGCGCATGAAATGGCGAGAAAATGCACTATTAAACTTCTAGGGTAGAGCAAACAGAGACCCGATTAGTTCATTTTATATTATAGTGAATTTAAGAAGTCAGCGAAATCCTCTCACATTTGTTCAAATAACGTCGATCCTATTTCAGATAGGGTATTGGGCTAAGCGGCATCTCAAAGAGGATGAAATGGCGAGTAAAATGCACTATTAAACTTCTACGGCAGGGCAAACAGAGACCCGATTAGATCATTTTATATTATGGTTAATTTAAGAATTCAGCAAAATTCTGTCACATTTGTTCAATTTACAGTCGCTCCTATTTCAGATAGGGTACTGGGCTAGGCGGCATCTTAATGCGCGTGGAATGGCGAGTGAAATTCACTATTTAACATCGATGATAGGGCAATCAGAGACCCGATTAGATCATTTTATATTTGGGTTAATATAAGAATTCAGCGAAATTCTATCACATTTGTTCAATTTACGTCGCTCACGTTTCAGATAGCGTATTGGGCTAAGCGGCATCTCAAAGCGCATGAAATGGCGAGTAAAATGCACTATGAAACTTCTAGGGTAGGGCAAACAGAGACCCGATTAGATCATTTTATATTACCGTTAATTTAAGGATTCAGCAAAATTCTATCACATTTGTTCAATTTACGTCGCTCCTATTTTAGATAGCGTACTGGGCTAGGCGGTAACTTAAAGTGCGTGGAGTGGCGAGTAAAATGCACTATTAAACCTCTAGGCTAGGGCGAACAGAGACCCGATTAGATCATTTTACATTATGGTTCAGCAAAGAATTCAGCGAAATTCTATCACATTTGTTCAACTTACGTCGCTCCTATTTCAGATAGCGTATTGGGCTAAGAGGCATCTCAAAGCGCATGAAATGGCGAGTGAAATGCACTATTAGACTTCTATGGTAGGGCGATCAGAGACCCGATTAGATCATTTTACATTAAGGTTAATATAAGAATTCACGGAAATTCTATCACATTTGTTCAATTTACGTCGCTCCTATTTCAGATAGCGTATTGGGCTATGCGGCATCTCAATGCACATGCAATGGCGAGTAAAATGCACTATTAAACTTCTAGGGCAGGGCAAACAGAGACCCGATTAGATCATTTTATATTACGGTTAATATAAGATTTCAGGGAAATTCTATCACATTTGTTCAATTTACGTCGCTCCTATTTCAGATGGCGTATTGGGCTAAGCGGCATCTCGAAGCGCATGAAATGGCGAGTATAATGCACTATTAAACTTCTAGGATAAGGCAAACAGAGACCCGATTAGATCATTTTATATTACGGTTAATATAAGAATGCAGCGTAATTCTATCACATTTGTTCAACTTACGTCGCTCCTATTTCAGATAGCGTACTGGGCTAGGCGGCATCTCAAAGCGCATGAAATGGCGAGTGAAATGCACTATTAAACTTCTAGGGTAGGGCGAACAGAGGCCCGATTAGATCATTTTACATTAAGGTTAATATAAGAATTCAGGGAAATTATATCACATTTGTTCAATTTACGTCGCTGCTATTTCAGATAGCGTATTGGGCTAAGCGGCATCTCAAAGCGCATGAAATGGCGAGCAAAATCCACTATTAAACTTCTAGGGTATGGCAAACAGATACCCGATTAGATCATTTTATATTACGGTTAATATAAGAATGCAGCGTAATTCTATCACATTTGTTCAAGTTACGTCGCTCCTATTTCAGATAGCGTACTGGGCTAGGCGGCCTCTTAAAGCGCGTGGAATGGCGAGTAAAATGCACTACTAATCTTCTATGATAGGTCAATCAGAGACCTGATTAGATCATTTTAAATTTTGTTTATTATAAGATTTCAGGGAAATTCTATCACATTTGTTCAATTTACGTCGCTCATATTTCAGATAGCGTATTGGGCTAAGCGGCATCTCAAAGCGCATGAAATAGCGAGTAAAATGCACTATTAAACTCCTAGGGTAGGGCAAACAGAGACACGATTAGATCATTTTATATTATGGTTAATTTAAGAATTCAGCAAGATTGTATCACATTTCTTGAATTTACGTCGCTCCTATTTCAGATAGCGTACTGGGCTAGGTGGAATCTTAAAGCGCGTGGAATGGCGAGTAAAATGCACTGTTAAACTTCAATGATAGGGCAGTCAGAGACCCGATTAGATCATTTTATATTTTGTTTAATATAAGATTTCAGGGAAATCCTATCACATTTGTTCTATTTACGTCGCTCCTATTTCAGTTAGCGTATTGGGCTAACCGGCATCTCAAAGCGCATGAAATGGCGAATAAAATGGACTATTAAACTTCTAGGGTAGGGCAAACAGAGACCCGATTAGATCATTTTATATTACGGTTAATATAAGAATGCAGCGTAATCCTATCACATTTGTTCAACTTTCGTCGCTTCTATTTCAGATAGCCTACAGGGCTAGGCGGCTTCTTAAAGCGCGTGGAATGGCGAGTAAAATGCACTACTAA
Organism: Macropis europaea; assembly: GCA_916610135.2. NCBI lineage: Eukaryota > Metazoa > Arthropoda > Insecta > Hymenoptera > Melittidae > Macropis > Macropis europaea. The sequence goes on from CAKAJE020002043.1 coordinate 109,473, forward strand.
ACTTCTATGATAGGGCAATCAGAGACCCGATTAGATCATTTTACATTATGGTTAATAAAAGAATTAAGCGAAATTCTATCACATTTGTTCAACTTACGTCGCTCCTATTTCAGATAGCGTATTGGGCTAAGCGGCATCTCAAAGCGCATGAAATGGCGAGTAAAATGCACTGTTAAATTTCTAGGGTAGGGCAATCAGAGACCCGATTAGATCATTTTATATTATGGTTAATACAAGGATTCAGCGAAATTCTATCACATTTGTTCAATTTACGTCGCTCCTATTTCATATAGCTAATTGGGCTATGCGGCATCTCAAAGCGCATGCAATTACGAGTGAAATGCACTATTAAACTTCTAGGGTAGGGCGAACAGAGACCCGATTAGATCATTTTACATTAAGGGTAATATAAGAATTCAGCGAAATTCTATCACATTTGTTCAATTTACGTCTTTGATATTTCAGATAGCGTACTGGGCTAAGCGGCATCTCAAAGCGCATGAAATGGCGAGTATAATGCACTATTAAACTTCCAGGATAAGGCAAACAGAGACCCGATTAGATCATTTTATATTACGGTTAATATAAGAATGCAGCGTAATTCTATCACATTTGTTCAACTTTCGTCGCTCCTATTTCAGATAGCCTACAGGGCTAGGCGGCATCTTAAAGCGCGTGGAATGGCGAGTAAAATGCACTACTAACCTTCTATGATAGGGCAATCAGAGACCCGATTAGATCATTTTACATTATGGTTAATAAAAGAATTAAGCGAAATTCTATCACATTTGTTCAATTTACGTCGCTCCTATTTCAGATAGCGTACTGGGCTAGGCGGCATATTAAAGCGCGTGGAATGGCGAGTAAAATGCACTATTTAACTGCTATCATAGGGCAATCAGAGACCCGATTAGATCATTTTATATTATGGTTAATTTAAGAATTCAGCGAAATTCTATCACATTTGTTAAACTTACGTCGCTCCTATTTCAGATAGCGTACTGGGCTAGGCGGCATCATATAGCACGTGGAAGGGCGAGTAAAACGCACTATTAAACTTCTAGGGTAGGGCAAACAGAGACCCTATTAGATCATTTTATATTACGGTTAATTTAAGAATTCAGCAAAATTCTATCACATTTGTTCAACTTACGTCGCTCCTATTTCAGATAGCGTACTTGGCTAGGCGGCATCTTAAAGCGCGTGGAATGGCGAGTAAAATGCACTATTAAACTTCTATGATAGGGCAATCAGAGACCCAATTAGATCATTTTATATTTTGTTCAATATAAGATTTCAGGGAAATTCTATCACATTTGTTCAACTTACATCGCTCCTATTTCTGATAGCGTACTGGGCTAGGCGCCATCTTAAAGCGCGTGGCAGGGCAAGTAAAATGCACTATTAAACTTCTATGATAGGGCAATCAGAGACCCGATTAGATCATTTTATATTTTTGTCAATATATGAATTCAACGAAATTCTATCACATTTGTTCAATTTACGTCGCTCCTATTTCAGATAGCGTATTGGGCTAAGCGGCATCTCAAAGCGTATGAAATGGCGAATAAAATGCACTATTAAAGTTCTATAATAGGGCAATCAGAGACACGATTAGATCATTTTACATTATGGTTAATAAAAGAATTCAGCGAAATTCTATCACATTTGTTCAATTTACATCGCTCCTATTCCAGATAGCGTATTGGGCTAAGCGGCATCTCAAAGCGCATGAAATGTCTATTAAAATGCACCATTAAACTTCTAGGCTAGGGCAAACAGAGACCCGATTAGATCATTCCACATTGAGGTTAATATAAGAATTCAGGGAAATTCTATCACATTTGTTCAATTTAGGTGGCTCCTATTTCAGATAGCGTATTGGGCTATGCGGCATCTCAAAGCGCATGAAATGGCGAGAAAATGCACTATTAAACTTCTAGGGTAGAGCAAACAGAGACCCGATTAGTTCATTTTATATTATAGTGAATTTAAGAAGTCAGCGAAATCCTCTCACATTTGTTCAAATAACGTCGATCCTATTTCAGATAGGGTATTGGGCTAAGCGGCATCTCAAAGAGGATGAAATGGCGAGTAAAATGCACTATTAAACTTCTACGGCAGGGCAAACAGAGACCCGATTAGATCATTTTATATTATGGTTAATTTAAGAATTCAGCAAAATTCTGTCACATTTGTTCAATTTACAGTCGCTCCTATTTCAGATAGGGTACTGGGCTAGGCGGCATCTTAATGCGCGTGGAATGGCGAGTGAAATTCACTATTTAACATCGATGATAGGGCAATCAGAGACCCGATTAGATCATTTTATATTTGGGTTAATATAAGAATTCAGCGAAATTCTATCACATTTGTTCAATTTACGTCGCTCACGTTTCAGATAGCGTATTGGGCTAAGCGGCATCTCAAAGCGCATGAAATGGCGAGTAAAATGCACTATGAAACTTCTAGGGTAGGGCAAACAGAGACCCGATTAGATCATTTTATATTACCGTTAATTTAAGGATTCAGCAAAATTCTATCACATTTGTTCAATTTACGTCGCTCCTATTTTAGATAGCGTACTGGGCTAGGCGGTAACTTAAAGTGCGTGGAGTGGCGAGTAAAATGCACTATTAAACCTCTAGGCTAGGGCGAACAGAGACCCGATTAGATCATTTTACATTATGGTTCAGCAAAGAATTCAGCGAAATTCTATCACATTTGTTCAACTTACGTCGCTCCTATTTCAGATAGCGTATTGGGCTAAGAGGCATCTCAAAGCGCATGAAATGGCGAGTGAAATGCACTATTAGACTTCTATGGTAGGGCGATCAGAGACCCGATTAGATCATTTTACATTAAGGTTAATATAAGAATTCACGGAAATTCTATCACATTTGTTCAATTTACGTCGCTCCTATTTCAGATAGCGTATTGGGCTATGCGGCATCTCAATGCACATGCAATGGCGAGTAAAATGCACTATTAAACTTCTAGGGCAGGGCAAACAGAGACCCGATTAGATCATTTTATATTACGGTTAATATAAGATTTCAGGGAAATTCTATCACATTTGTTCAATTTACGTCGCTCCTATTTCAGATGGCGTATTGGGCTAAGCGGCATCTCGAAGCGCATGAAATGGCGAGTATAATGCACTATTAAACTTCTAGGATAAGGCAAACAGAGACCCGATTAGATCATTTTATATTACGGTTAATATAAGAATGCAGCGTAATTCTATCACATTTGTTCAACTTACGTCGCTCCTATTTCAGATAGCGTACTGGGCTAGGCGGCATCTCAAAGCGCATGAAATGGCGAGTAAAATGCACTATTAAACTTCTACGGTAGGTCAAACAGAGACCCGATTAGATCATTTTATATTATGGTTAATTTAAGAATTCAGCGAAATTCTATCACATTTGTTCAATTTACGTCGCTCCTATTTCAGATAGCGTATTGGGCTAAGCGGCATTTCAAAGCGCATGAAATGGCGAGTAAAATGCACTATTAAACTTCTGGGATAAGCCAAACAGAGACCCGATTAGATCATTTTATATTTTGGTTAACATAAGGATTCAGCGAAATTCTATCACATTTGTTCAATTTACGTCGCTCCTATTTCAGGTAGCGTATTGGGCTAAGCGGCATCTCAAAGCGCATGGAATTGCGAGTAAAATGCACTATTAGCCTTCTATGATAGGGCAATCGGAGACCCGATTAGATCATTTTATATTTTGGTTAATATAAGAATTCAGCGAAATCCTATCACGTTTGTTCAATTTACGTCGCTCTTATTTCAGATAGCGTATTGGGCTAAGCGGCTTCTCAAAGCGCACGAAGTGAGGAGTAAAATGCACTATTAAACTTCTAGGGTAGGGCAAGCAGAAACCCGATTAGATCATTTTATGTTATGGTTAATTTAAGAATTCAGCGAAATTCTATCACATTTGTTCAATTTACGTCGCTCCTATTTCAGATAGCGTATTGGGCTAAGCGGCATCTCAAAGCGCATGAAATGGCGAATAAAATGCACTATTAAACTTCTAGGGTAAGGCAAACAGGGACCCGATTAGATCATTTTATATTACGGTTAATATAAGAATTCTGCGTAATCCTATCACATTTGTTAAACTTACGTCGCTCCTATTTCAGATAGCGTACTGGGCTAGGCGGCATCATATAGCACGTGGAAGGGCGAGTAAAATGCACTATTAAACTTCTAGGGTAGGGCAAACAGAGACCCTATTAGATCATTTTATATTACGGTTAATTTAAGAATTCAGCAAAATTCTATCACATTTGTTCAACTTACGTCGCTCCTATTTCAGATAGCGTACTGGGCTAGGCGGCATCTTAAAGCGCGTGGAATGACGAGTAAAATGCACTATTAAACTTCTATGATAGGGCAATCAGAGACCCAATTAGATCATTTTATATTTTGTTCAATATAAGATTTCAGGGAAATTCTATCACATTTGTTCAACTTACATCGCTCCTATTTCTGATAGCGTACTGGGCTAGGCGCCATCTTAAAGCGCGTGGCAGGGCAAGTAAAATGCACTATTAAACTTCTAGGGTAGGTCAAACAGAGACCCGATTAGATCATTTTATATTATGGTTAATTTAAGAATTCAGCGAAATTCTATCACATTTGTTCAATTTACGTCGCTCCTATTTCAGATAGCGTATTGGGCTAAGCGGCATTTCAAAGCGCATGAAATGGCGAGTAAAATGCCCTATTAAACTTCTGGGATAAGCCAAACAGAGACCCGATTAGATCATTTTATATTTTGGTTAACATAAGGATTCAGCGAAATTCTATCACATTTGTTCAATTTACGTCGCTCCTATTTCAGGTAGCGTATTGGGCTAAGCGGCATCTCAAAGCGCATGGAATGGCGAGTAAAATGCACTATTAGCCTTCTATGATAGGGCAATCGGAGACCCGATTAGATCATTTTATATTTTTGTCAATATATGAATTCAACGAAATTCTATCACATTTGTTCAATTTACGTCGCTCCTATTTCAGATAGCGTATTGGGCTAAGCGGCATCTCAAAGCGTATGAAATGGCGAATAAAATGCACTATTAAAGTTCTATGATAGGGCAATCAGAGACACGATTAGATCATTTTACATTATGGTTAATAAAAGAATTCAGCGAAATTCTATCACATTTGTTCAATTTACATCGCTCCTATTCCAGATAGCGTATTGGGCTAAGCGGCATCTCAAAGCGCATGAAATGTCTAATAAAATGCACTATTAAACTTCTAGGCTAGGGCAAACAGAGACCCGATTAGATCATTTTACATTGAGGTTAATATAAGAATTCAGGGAAATTCTATCACATTTGTTCAATTTAGGTGGCTCCTATTTCAGATAGCGTATTGGGCTATGCGGCATCTCAAAGCGAATGAAATGGCGAGAAAATGCACTATTAAACTTCTAGGGTAGAGCAAACAGAGACCCGATTAGTTCATTTTATATTATAGTGAATTTAAGAAGTCAGCGAAATCCTCTCACATTTGTTCAAATAACGTCGATCCTATTTCAGATAGGGTATTGGGCTAAGCGGCATCTCAAAGAGGATGAAATGGCGAGTAAAATGCACTATTAAACTTCTAGGATAAGGCAAACACAGACCCGATTAGATCATTTTATATTTCGGTTAATATAAGAATTCAGCGTAATTCTATCACATTTGTTCAACTTACGTCGCTCCTATTTCAGATAGCGTACTGGGCTAGACGGCATCTTAAAGCGCGTGGAAGGGCGAGTAAAATGCACTATTAAACTTCTAGGATAAGCCAAACAGATACCCGATTAGATCATTTTATATTACGGTTAATATAAGAATGCAGCGTAATTCTATCACATTTGTTCAACTTACGTCGCTCCTATTTAAGATAGCGTATGGGGCTAAGCGGCATCTCAAAGCGCATGAAACGGCGAGTAAAATGCACTATTAAACTTCTAGGATAAGCCAAACAGAGACCCGATTAGATCATTTTATATTACGGTTAATATAAGAATGCAGCGTAATTCTATCACATTTGTTCAACTTACGTCGCTCCTATTTAAGATAGCGTAGTGGCTAAGCGGCATCTCAAAGCGCATGAAATGGCGAGTAAAATGCACTATTAAACTTCTACGGCAGGGCAAACAGAGACCCGATTAGATCATTTTATATTATGGTTAATTTAAGAATTCAGCAAAATTCTGTCACATTTGTTCAATTTACAGTCGCTCCTATTTCAGATAGGGTACTGGGCTAGGCGGCATCTTAATGCGCGTGGAATGGCGAGTGAAATTCACTATTTAACATCGATGATAGGGCAATCAGAGACCCGATTAGATCATTTTATATTTGGGTTAATATAAGAATTCAGCGAAATTCTATCACATTTGTTCAATTTACGTCGCTCACGTTTCAGATAGCGTATTGGGCTAAGTGGCATCTCAAAGCGCATGAAATGGCGAGTAAAATGCACTATGAAACTTCTAGGGTAGGGCAAACAGAGACCCGATTAGATCATTTTATATTACCGTTAATTTAAGGATTCAGCAAAATTCTATCACATTTGTTCAATTTACGTCGCTCCTATTTTAGATAGCGTACTGGGCTAGGCGGTAACTTAAAGTGCGTGGTGTGGCGAGTAAAATGCACTATTAAACCTCTAGGCTAGGGCGAACAGAGACCCGATTAGATCATTTTACATTATGGTTCAGCAAAGAATTCAGCGAAATTCTATCACATTTGTTCAACTTACGTCGCTCCTATTTCAGATAGCGTATTGGGCTAAGAGGCATCTCAAAGCGCATGAAATGGCGAGTGAAATGCACTATTAGACTTCTATGGTAGGGCGATCAGAGACCCGATTAGATCATTTTACATTAAGGTTAATATAAGAATTCACGGAAATTCTATCACATTTGTTCAATTTACGTCGCTCCTATTTCAGATAGCGTATTGGGCTATGCGGCATCTCAATGCACATGCAATGGCGAGTAAAATGCACTATTAAACTTCTAGGGCAGGGCAAACAGAGACCCGATTAGATCATTTTATATTACGGTTAATATAAGATTTCAGGGAAATTCTATCACATTTGTTCAATTTACGTCGCTCCTATTTCAGATGGCGTATTGGGCTAAGCGGCATCTCGAAGCGCATGAAATGGCGAGTATAATGCACTATTAAACTTCTAGGATAAGGCAAACAGAGACCCGATTAGATCATTTTATATTACGGTTAATATAAGAATGCAGCGTAATTCTATCACATTTGTTCAACTTACGTCGCTCCTATTTCAGATAGCGTACTGGGCTAGGCGGCATCTCAAAGCGCATGAAATGGCGAGTAAAATGCACTATTAAACTTCTAGGGTAGGTCAAACAGAGACCCGATTAGATCATTTTATATTATGGTTAATTTAAGAATTCAGCGAAATTCTATCACATTTGTTCAATTTACGTCGCTCCTATTTCAGATAGCGTATTGGGCTAAGCGGCATTTCAAAGCGCATGAAATGGCGAGTAAAATGCCCTATTAAACTTCTGGGATAAGCCAAACAGAGACCCGATTAGATCATTTTATATTTTGGTTAACATAAGGATTCAGCGAAAATCTATCACATTTGTTCAATTTACGTCGCTCCTATTTCAGGTAGCGTATTGGGCTAAGCGGCATCTCAAAGCGCATGGAATGGCGAGTAAAATGCACTATTAGCCTTCTATGATAGGGCAATCGGAGACCCGATTAGATCATTTTATATTTTGGTTAATATAAGAATTCAGCGAAATCCTATCACGTTTGTTCAATTTACGTCGCTCTTATTTCAGATAGCGTATTGGGCTAAGCGGCTTCTCAAAGCGCACGAAGTGAGGAGTAAAATGCACTATTAAACTTCTAGGGTAGGGCAAGCAGAGACCCGATTAGATCATTTTATGTTATGGTTAATTTAAGAATTCAGCGAAATTCTATCACATTTGTTCAATTTACGTCGCTCCTATTTCAGATAGCGTATTGGGCTAAGCGGCATCTCAAAGCGCATGAAATGGCGAATAAAATGCACTATTAAACTTCTAGGGTAAGGCAAACAGGGTCCCGATTAGATCATTTTATATTACGGTTAATATAAGAATTCTGCGTAATCCTATCACATTTGTTAAACTTACGTCGCTCCTATTTCAGGTAGCGTACTGGGCTAGGCGGCATCATATAGCACGTGGAAGGGCGAGTAAAATGCACTATTAAACTTCTAGGGTAGGGCAAACAGAGACCCTATTAGATCATTTTATATTACGGTTAATTTAAGAATTCAGCAAAATTCTATCACATTTGTTCAACTTACGTCGCTCCTATTTCAGATAGCGTACTGGGCTAGGCGGTATCTTAAAGCGCGTGGAATGGCGAGTAAAATGCACTATTAAACTTCTATGATAGGGCAATCAGAGACCCAATTAGATCATTTTATATTTTGTTCAATATAAGATTTCAGGGAAATTCTATCACATTTGTTCAACTTACATCGCTCCTATTTCTGATAGCGTACTGGGCTAGGCGCCATCTTAAAGCGCGTGGCAGGGCAAGTAAAATGCACTATTAAACTTCTAGGGTAGGTCAAACAGAGACCCGATTAGATCATTTTATATTATGGTTAATTTAAGAATTCAGCGAAATTCTATCACATTTGTTCAATTTACGCCGCTCCTATTTCAGATAGCGTATTGGGCTAAGCGGCATTTCAAAGCGCATGAAATGGCGAGTAAAATGCCCTATTAAACTTCTGGGATAAGCCAAACAGAGACCCGATTAGATCATTTTATATTACGGTTAATATAAGAATGCAGCGTAATTCTATCACATTTGTTCAACTTACGTCGCTCCTATTTAAGATAGCGTATGGGGCTAAGCGGCATCTCAAAGCGCATGAAATGGCGAGTAAAATGCACTATTAAACTTCTAGGATAAGCCAAACAGAGACCCGATTAGATCATTTTATATTACGGTTAATATAAGAATGCAGCGTAATTCTATCACATTTGTTCAACTTACGTCGCTCCTATTTAAGATAGCGTATCGGGCTAAGCGGCATCTCAAAGCGCATGAAATGGCGAGTAAAATGCACTATTAAACTTCTACGGCAGGGCAAACAGAGACCCGATTAGATCATTTTATATTATGGTTAATTTAAGAATTCAGCAAAATTCTGTCACATTTGTTCAATTTACAGTCGCTCCTATTTCAGATAGGGTACTGGGCTAGGCGGCATCTTAATGCGCGTGGAATGGCGAGTGAAATTCACTATTTAACATCGATGATAGGGCAATCAGAGACCCGATTAGATCATTTTATATTTGGGTTAATATAAGAATTCAGCGAAATTCTATCACATTTGTTCAATTTACGTCGCTCACGTTTCAGATAGCGTATTGGGCTAAGCGGCATCTCAAAGCGCATGAAATGGCGAGTAAAATGCACTATGAAACTTCTAGGGTAGGGCAAACAGAGACCCGATTAGATCATTTTATATTACCGTTAATTTAAGGATTCAGCAAAATTCTATCACATCTGTTCAATTTACGTCGCTCCTATTTTAGATAGCGTACTGGGCTAGGCGGTAACTTAAAGTGCGTGGAGTGGCGAGTAAAATGCACTATTAAACCTCTAGGCTAGGGCGAACAGAGACCCGATTAGATCATTTTACATTATGGTTCAGCAAAGAATTCAGCGAAATTCTATCACATTTGTTCAACTTACGTCGCTCCTATTTCAGATAGCGTATTGGGCTAAGAGGCATCTCAAAGCGCATGAAATGGCGAGTGAAATGCACTATTAGACTTCTATGGTAGGGCGATCAGAGACCCGATTAGATCATTTTACATTAAGGTTAATATAAGAATTCACGGAAATTCTATCACATTTGTTCAATTTACGTCGCTCCTATTTCAGATAGCGTATTGGGCTATGCGGCATCTCAATGCACATGCAATGGCGAGTAAAATGCACTATTAAACTTCTAGGGCAGGGCAAACAGAGACCCGATTAGATCATTTTATATTACGGTTAATATAAGATTTCAGGGAAATTCTATCACATTTGTTCAATTTACGTCGCTCCTATTTCAGATGGCGTATTGGGCTAAGCGGCACCTCAAAGCGCATGAAATGGTGAGTAAAATGCACTGTTAAACTTCTAGGGTAGGGCAATCAGAGACCCGATTAGATCATTTTATATTTTGGTTAATATAAGGATTCAGCGAAATTCTATCACATTTGTTCAACTTACGCCGCTGATATTTCAGATAGCGTATTGGGCTAAGCGGCATCTCAAAGCGCAAGAAATGGCGAGTAAAATGCACTATTAAACTTCTAGGGTAGGGCAAACAGAGACCCGATAAGATCATTTCATATTATGGTTTATTTAAGAATTCAGAAAAATTCTATCACATTTGTTATAATTTACGTCGCTCCTATTTCAGATAGCTTATTGGGCTAAGCGGCATCTCAAAGCGCATGAAATGACGAGTGAAATGCACTACTAAACTTCTAGGATAGGGCAAACAGAGACCCGATCAGATCATTTTATATTACGGTTAATATAAGAATTCAGCGTAATTCTATCACATTTGTTCAATTTACGTCGCTGATATATCAGATAGCGTATTGGGCTAAGCGGCATCTCAAAGCGCAGGAAATGGCGAGTAAAATGCACTATTAAACTTCTAGGGTTGGGCAAACAGAGACCCGATAAGATCATTTTATATTATGGTTAATTTAAGAATTCAGCGTAATTCTATCACATTTGTTCAACTACGTCGCTCCTATTTCAGACAGCGTACTGGGCTAGGCGGCATCTTAAAGCGCGTGGAATGGCGAGTAAAATACCCTATGAAACTTCTATGATAGGGCAATAAGAGACCCGATTAGATCATTTTATATTTTGGTTAATATAAGGATTCAGCGAAATTCTATCACATTTGTTCAATTTACGTCGCTCCTATTTCAGATAGCGTACTGGGCTATGCGTCTTCTTAAAGCGCGTGGAATGGCGAGTAAAATGCACTATTAAACTTCTAGGGTAGGGCGAACAGAGACTCGATTAGATCAGTTTACATTAATGTTAATATGAGAATTCAGCGAAATTCTATCACATTTGTTCAATTTACGTCGCTCCTATTTCAGATAGCTTATTGGGCTAAGCGGCATCTCAAAGCGCATGAAATGTCGAGTGAAATGCACTATTAAACTTCTAGGGTAGGGCGAACAGAGATTCGATTAGATCATTTTATATTAT